>CALSBV010011010.1:347030-352030 GCA_943590825.1 Bovichtus diacanthus
ATCTATCTATCTATCTATCTATCTATCTATCTATCTATCTATCTATCATATATTGCTAGCTAGATAGTTACAGTCAAGAAGCATCCTTTACTTAAGTAACAGTACAAAAAGAACTGTGTAAAGATACTCCATTACAAGTAAAAGTACAGAAGTATTATAAGCAAATTGTACTTAAAAGTATCATAAGTAAAAGTACACATTTGGCATTAGAGTGTCCTATTTCGAAAGGGATGAAGCATTTTGTAGCTGGAGAGGGGGTTGGTAATTTTAACCACTTCATAAACTGTTGGGTACTTTAATCACAATAAAGAATCATGTTTTTATTTTATTCATTTCATTTTGCGTGTTAAATCTGAATCTGTAACTTAACTAGTATCTAAACTGTAACTAGCTTTCAGAAAAAACAGGCTATAATATTTGCCTCTGAACTCGTTCCCCCACAACCAGTGAACCGCTCCACGAACAACTCTTTTGGTTCTGTATTTTTTAATACCCATAGGACTATAAATAAGAGAATATTATAAATCCAAAACAAAACTGACAGAAGGGCAAGACTCATAGAAAAAGTCACAATTACAAATCGGTCTGCTACTTCAGCACCATGGACAGCACCATGGATTGATCAATACACAGCACAGTTAAGCCGTATTTCAGAGCCATGGTCGGGGCCATATATTCCAACTTGCACAAACCTTTGTCAGATAAAGGATCAATGAGTCAGGCAGACAACACTAACATATTTACCTAAACAACCCCTGCACTCGCTCTGCTACAAGGGGATGAGAGGGGGGTGGCAGGTTAACAACGGGCATGTATTTTGGTCATTTTGCTAACAAGGGAGATGGCATCCCCCCTCAAATCACCTACTGAGAAATACTACTATTTGCTACTATTTTTCTGTCAGTCGACTAAACAATCAATTGACTAATCGTTTCAGCTCTAAACCAGTCGATGATTAGAAAATATACAACAAACGTACAAAACAGAAAAGGTATGGAATGATTGACTCATGCTGAATTTATAGTGACATTTTTGAGTGGTAAAAGTAATATATATTACTGTGATGTACAAGTATCTGTATCAACATCTGTATATTCTGGAATTGTCAGACATCGTCTAGGTTTTGAATCTTTGCAGAATTTCTATTTTATGTTGGTCTTGGCAGGCTTTTGTATGTCAAAACAGACTCCACCGCAGAGACCTCAGAGTCCTCACCTGATTACTCTTTACAGAAAGCTGCTTGTGCGCTATTCAGACACATCAAATATTGAAAGCCTGGAGTTTCCGTTTCACACACGGAGAGGGAGGGGAGACGACCGAGAAGCAGACAGACGGGAGGACAGACAGGGGCAGAGGAAGAGAGGGAAAAGTCCAAGAACGGTGGGATTAAGAGGAAATAACACATCAGGCACCCTGGGAGGGAGACACATGAGCAGGGATGGAGGGAGAGAGCGAGGAACAGGAAGAGAGCACCCAGAGGTAAGACAAGGAGAGTGTCAATGTTTATGCCTAATTATGTGCTCGCCTTGAGTGTAACAGTAGAGGCCTTACCAGTGTAATCAGCGAGAGATCGATGGGCTGATAACCTTTCCAGTCAGGCGCTTAGGAGGGCATGTTTTTAAATTCTGCTGCTCCTCTCTCAAACCTCAGTGGGACGACTTCTACCCAGGCTGATACACTGAGCTGCAGTGAGGAGAGCGACGAGCCCCAACACCTCCAGGAACCAGAGGAGGAAGACGATCAGGCCGACAGTGGAGCCTGCGATGGAGAGGTAGTGACTCAAGATCTATTCTGTATATTTCCAGCATCACCATCAGAGTTCATTTAAACTGAAAGAGAATAGTTATCAGGGACACACACTTTTGCTCACGATTTTTGTCCCTTGGTTGGTGTGATTGATGAAGGTCAGGGAGGATCTATGTATCTGTGACGCAGAGACCTTACCACAGGAGACTCTCATAGCCACAAACACACAGCACGATGCCGACTGCCTCCCATTGTCCCCCCTGCCAACAGAGGAAGAGTTGACCCCCCCTTCAGTGTCATCTCATCCCTCCTACACACAGAGTAAGTCACACATACGCGCGCACACGCACAGTAACCAGCATGTGCTCATGTGAAGCTGTACTTTTGTGTTTGTGTCCTCACAGATCGCCCGTCAGAACCCTGCTGGTATTGCCTGAGGTCTCTTGACTCAGAGTATCATCATGAATCTCCTGAACAGGTTTCAACATTTCTGACTAAACACATTATGTCACTGAGACGGTGCTGATCAGATACATTCAGAAGTGGGAAAAGCTGTTTCTCCAAATAGCTGTGTGAAATAATCATCTTCCCCTCTCAAACACAAACTGAATTGACAACCTCTTAAAACGTATATGTGCAATCGAAAGTAACATTGGGGCAAATAAATGTTCTCATTTTAAAAGGACATATTGCAAAAAGCAGCCTGATCAGGGAATCCATATCCTTTTTATAGAAATAAACCTTTTTCTGTGACTTAGTGAGATCATATGAAATACTGTTTGTGTGGTAATAAAACAAAAACATTCATTCATATAAATCCATAGTACAAAATAAATAGTCAAAAGATTTGCTTAAGCACCATCAGTCAATAACTTCTCCTTAAGCTGTGACGCTGAGTATCAAGACTCAAATTCTTGAAGACAGAGTGACACTTTTCGGAGTTGGTCCATTGAGACTGAGGTATAGCAATGAGCCTGTGGGCTTGTAGAACTGTTCGATATATCCCAGAGAGTTTTCTCATGTTGTTATGAGTTCACCAGTAAAATCAGAATTGTGCATTCATTCAGTGTCTGAGGAGCAGTTCCAGGATTCACCACAGCACAGTCTGCCTCTTTGCTGTTAAGGACCCAAATTCACATCTCAAAACTGAGATTAAAATATGCGTTCAATCCTATTTTGTGCTGTGTTGCAGGAAGACTCTGATCCTTTGTCAGCGTCGCCCTCTAGTGGCCAGAAAGTGAGCTACCAGACAGACCCTCGACCTCACTTTGGCGTAGCTTGGTCCTCCCACTCCACATGCCGCCCCCTGTGGGGCAGTGAGGGGCCCTGCTGGGGGCAAAGGAACCAGGATGTGCCCGATGAAACGCAAACATGTCCTCACTGCCATCTGGGGCTAACCCCTGACACACTGCATTGGCATGAGGTTGGCACAGACACACACAGACATAAATAGAGACGTAGAAGCTCAGTCTCCACTAAACATACCACAGCTTATTCTCACTCTGTTTACCAGAGAGCCTCTGAATGTTTTCTTTCTCTCTGCACAGGCTAAGTGTCAACTGTTTGAAGGGCTGAAGAACTCAAAGAAATAAAAGGAGTCCTCATCAAAGGAAAAAGTTGCTTATACTCTGCATTAATGTTCTCAGGAAATACTTTGCACCTAAAAGTTATGTGCAATAACGGTTTCTGCTTGTAAACAACTCTGTTTATGCCTAAGTTCAGCCATGTCCATTCCTTATTTCACTTTGAGGTTGTATTAAATTTCTGTGATATTTTTAATGATGTGTTATTACAAATAAATCGATGTGTACAAACTCAGTCTGTCTTTTATATATGAAATTAAATGCCTAAAGAATGTAGGCCTCTCTGCAGAAACAGAATGAAAAGAGAGAAACACACACACACACACACACACACACACACACACACTCCAATAATAAATAATAAGTCTGTGAAAGTGTTGATTTATCTCAATAGTGTCTCTCTTCAACTGGATGATAACTATATTTTAAATATATTGTACTTCCCTACTTCATATTTTGTTTATCATTGTCCCAGGATCCCTACTCCCCGTCCCCTCCTTTTTTTGTTTAATTCCTAATTTTTGTGTGTGTTTGTTTGTTTTTTGGCCGTGTAGGTGGCTTCACAGGCGTGACCTAGCAGGTGGCGAGGGTATGTTAGCAAGTATTGGCTCCTCAAGCAAGTTTTGACTTGTGTAACCTCTGCTTTTACCTAGGTATGCATATGCAAAACTAATTCTAAAAAGGAAGAAAGAAGCGGTCCAACAATCCCCCCCATTTAAAGAAAAATTGTTTTTATGTGCGCAAACCATCTTGCCTTGAAAAATTGATTTCATGGTGCACGTATTCTGAACTGAGAATTGATTCCTTGTGATGTCAATAGAACCTGAACCTTCTGGGTTCTTCCAGGTTCTTCCAGGTTCCATTCACTGATAGACTGCTTGCAGCTTCAAGCAATCTCTTTGTCTCCCATTTCTCACTGAGTACCGGTAATGTTGTTTTACATTTTCACATTTCAGATTGTTGTGACTTTTTCCTAAATCTAAAGAGAGGTTAGCCTCTAACATAGAAAATTGTATTTGCCGACAGCCCATGTGATAATCTAGCTGCAGCAGACAATGTGAATTCTTCTTGAAATCCAACACTAAACCATACTCTCTTTAGACACATTCTGCAGCGCCGGAATTAAAGAAACAAAAATGGATGAGGACTTTGTCCCATTGGAAAACAGAGAAGAAGAAGAGATTGGAGAAGTTCTCAGTGATGCAGGGCGTAGCTCAGCGAGCTGGGTGACACTTCCTGATGTGTGCTTGCTGCACGTGTTCCGGTTTCTTCACGACAGTGATCGCAGGAGTGCAGACCTGGTTTGTCGACGCTGGCACAATATCATGCGTTCTCCCTCTCTCTGGCGCTCCCACTTCTTCCACTTCAGTGGTCGGCTGTCCAAATACCGGCCGTCTGAGCACTGGTCTGCTATGGCCTATGTCCGCTCTCTAGGAATGTACCTGGAGAGGCTGGAGGTGTGTGTGTATCCTCCACGCAGGTCCTTGGCAGCCCGGAGACTGGAGGAAACCATCAGAGGGCTATTTTGTGAGCTTATCAGGTAAAGGAGTAAGTTTCCTTAAAGCCTGTCTAAACCAAATCTTTTTACACAATTCAGCACCCCAATGAATCCCCATTAGACTGTAGGCTAACCGACAACTTCCCAAATTGAACATTACTTTGTCTTCACAG
>CALSBV010011010.1:357030-382822 GCA_943590825.1 Bovichtus diacanthus
CAAATGTTTGCTATTTTTGCTTGACAATGTAAACTAACCAATTAATCACCTATACTGCTGCTACTTACAAACTTGCCGTTTTGGAGCCAGAACATTGTAATTTGGTCAATGAACAAACTGTTGATTACAGTGGAATCCATTCCACAAATGTTCCTCCATTGTTGTTTATTTTGACACTTGTTATTCTTGAATGTATCACCTTCCCATCTTCCACAGGTTCGGCACGTTTGAGATGCTCAGCAACCCGATGCGAGACGCCACAGGTCGGCTGGACAACACGCGGAGCCTCTTGTGTGGTTTAGGAGCAGGTATAGCGGAGGCCATCGTGGTCGTCTGCCCCATGGAGACGCTTAAGGTAGGTGGAGTTGGACATTACACATTGCTTTGATTGTAGAAACAAAAGCCTGAATGAACAACGGACTGATGAGGCGGTTCTTCCCTCGCCCTCCAGGTGAAGTTGATCCACGACCAGTGTTGCCTCAGACCTCGCTACAGAGGCTTCTTTCACGGCGTCAGTGAGATCATCAGAGAACAGGGTAAGAGAGCAAACATGGAGTAAATGGCTCTCACACAAACAGTTTGCAGTATGTTACATCTTATGTCGTGCTGTCACTTTGGCCCTGCTCCTTTTTTAATGGCCAATATTCACGTGTGTGGTTTTTGATCCATAAAGAAACAATCCGTTTGACTCATCTAGGTGTGAGGGGGACGTATCAAGGTCTGACAGCGACTGTGCTGAAACAAGGAACCAATCAGGCCATCCGATTCTATGTGATGAACCTGCTACGCAATTGGTACAAAGGTGAGAAAGCCTCCTGACAAAATGAAAACAAAATCCGATGTCCCCGTTTCTGACCAGTCATAGTCCCGTTTTCTGTCAAATGGATTGATGCATTCGCTTCCAATTTCCTTCCATTGTCCATGAATCCAACTTTCGCATTTGGCAACTAAAAGGTGACGACCCCAGGCGAGACATGCACCCAATTGTCACGGCGATATTTGGAGCGACGGCGGGAGCTGCCAGTGTTTTTGGAAATACACCGCTGGATGTGGTGAAGACCAGGATGCAGGTAGGAAAACAAACGCACCGCGTGGCGATTTTATCACCGTCATGTCGTGCCAGTTTTTAAACACAATCCGTTTCCTGTAGGGTTTGGAGGCCCACCGCTACAAAAATACAGTGGACTGTGCCTTCCAGATTTTGAAGCATGAAGGACCACAGGCGTGAGTAAGCCTGCGCCTGATGCATGCTGCGTGCGGATTAGTTTTCACTAGACACCTAACCTCATCCCATCTGGTCCCCAGGTTCTACAAAGGAACAGTTCCCAGGCTTGGCCGCGTGTGCTTGGACGTGGCCATAGTCTTCGTAATCTATGAGGAGGTGGTCAAACTACTCAACAACGTGTGGAAGACCCAATAGACCGGCCAGACGGAGATCGAGAGGGAAGCACAGACCTGTGCCTCATGCTACGCACAACTGAACACCTCTATTCTAGTTCATACTAGATCGCTGCATTGCCCTCAGCAGATGACACTTCATCAAGACCACTTTCCACTCTGTTACATCAAATAAGTGCAGAGCGCATCCTATAGAGATTTAAAAAAAAGAAAGGGAGAGCAGCTGGTTTCACAAAACGGCTTTCTCTCCCTCGTGGTCTGGCTTAGGAATCAAGAGGGATCATTTTATTTTGAAGAACAGGAAAGTTGAAAGAAAATAATGAAATTATCAAACGTGTAGACTCTTGAGTCTATGTAGAGAAGGAACGAACCTTATCAACTAAAGGTTCACATTAGAGACTAAAACTTGAGTAGGTTTAAAAAAAAAGAAAAAAGGAATATTACGTATGTATAATGTTTTAGCTTTCTATGACTGTTATGGTACGTTATAGAGTGAACACTTTGTACTGAAACCATAAATGTGTCTTTAGATTCACCGAGTACTTACTATACTGAGCAAAGAACAGAGATGCTACTGGACCCAAACAAGCTTGCTGCAGTACTTTGAAATGTCTGTGCAGTATTTCAACACATCAGTGTTGTAATTGCTTACCCGACTGTGCTTGTGGCGTCATCATTCGCCGTATTTCCTCGCTGTGTCTTGGTGATGAACTTTAGATACGGCTCCTTGTGCATTTCATGGCCCGCTGCTGACGACTGCAGAGTATGGCTGCATGGATCTCGATGTGGCCTTTGTCCCGTTACACGCCGACAGTGGCTTGCAGGCTTGTCGAGGCTACTCAAACTGGTCTGGAGTCAGTACCTTCCTTGCAGATTGTTTCAAAGTGTTACAACCTGATACAAGTAGTCACTAATCACACACTGAAGGAAACCAAACTATATGTAGCACGAGACGAGTCATTGATATAAGTTAGTGAGCTTATCGTTACATTTTCATTTACATGTTCTCTACAGCTGCGTGTCGAGGCTTCATTTGACCAGCAATGCTTTGTTCAGAACAAGGCTGCTATTTACAAGCAGGTGTGCAGCCTGAAATCTAAAAGTGAATTCACTTCTGCTCAAGACGACCTGACGTGTCCGACTATGTAAGCCATATGACTTCAGTGCGCTTGAGCCTTCTAGTGCTTGTTGATTCACTCGGCCAACAAACTGTCCTCTAGTCAGATATGTCACCTTAATGTTTTGTTTACGTCAAGCTAATCTGCTTCACAAGCCTTTTGTACCCTATCTGATGAAACGGTTAAGTAGCCATCTTTGAATGCACGCATTCTCGTCTTATAAAGTGTTTACATATGTTGGACGACAACAAGGAGACGGTAGATGTGTCAGAGGCTCGATAACAGAAGTGAGTGGTATTTAAGTAAGGCTTGGTTTTGATGGACCCAGTTGCACCACACAAGCCTTGCACAGATGCCTTTTACTCCACTTTGCCAAACTACTACTTAAGTAGAATCTCCAATTTAATATCTCCGAGACGCAAATCTTTATTACATTTTAAAACAGCATATTGTTTAGCCTTCATGTCTTTACCATTTTTTAATTTTTATTAACTAAAAAACACACATTTTTACTGTATAGAATCTTTGTGTGTGCTGCTTTTCATAAACATATCAGATTTCATCAATCACATTTCAGAAGATCCTGTTGGGCTGAGTGAAGGATTTGATTTAGATACAACATTGTTTCAATAAACTGATTGATAAATCTGTGTGACTTTTGTAGTGTGTGTTAAAATGCAAATTAGCCTGTAATTTAGATACTGTAGTTGGAGGTGTATGTAAATATGAATGAGCAAACTACAATAAAAAGGGACTACTTTCATTTGTTTTCTTGTAATGCCTTACTGAAGTGAAACTGGTACTGGGGAAAGAAAGAGGCAGGGTTTAATCTTGTTCTTCACACGGACTGAAAAGTTACATTGTAGTGAATCTAACCTCCAACAAACAGTAACATATAAAGAATGCTTGGTGCGTCGCTGCGAGTGGACAGTTTAGAAGCTCCAGAAAAACCCCTCAAAATGATGACTTGTAAATTAATGCAAGATTAAGATTTATTTATATAGAAATCCGTTATCAAATTAATTGAAAGTGAACTACATGACAGTCGTGCTGTAGCGCTTTAAAGACATGTTAAGAAATCCTTTTTTTTTTTTTTGCAAGGATTTCCAAACAGCACCTATTGTAAATCTGCTTTAGACAGTGGGGACAGGGTCAAGCAGGTAATATAAAAATAATGTAAATAAAATGTCAAAGTAAAATGCAAATATTTATTATCAAATATTCACAAAACCGGTAAAATACAGAAAATAATAATAAAAAAAAAAATTGTAACTGGAATGGTGAACCTGGTTTCTCCTCAATGGGATGGAGGATCAGACAGATCCGAGCCGGTGACACTTGGCTTCACCGCAGCGGCAGAAAAAAAAGAGGCTTTGCTGACTGCAGGACAGAGGAGATTAAAAGCTGAAGGTGCGTGGTCTGCATCAGAGGAAGGTATTAAATGCTCCCACCTGTTGCCACGCCAATCCACCTTTCACCTACAGTATATAGTTCATTTAGTACGGTTGAATCCTTTTTTAGTCTCTCGATCTTTGAATCTCATTTCATTTCTTTAGATTATATTCTGAATGAATTTTTTTTAAATACACAATACATGTGGTTTCTGCATATGGGTGTGGCACTATAATAAAGGATTTAAATTTAGGAGCAAGTTCTTTACGCGTCAGGGCCCCTGATGTACAAAACAATATGTACATGAATGGAAACCCTTTCAATTTAAGATGCCAACACTGACGTACATTTTACAGTGTAGTTTCTACTTGCAATGAATCTCAATGGATGAAAGTTCTGATGATTATAAACTCTCCCGTTTGATATTCCCACTCCTGTAAACACCTTTATGGTGTTACAGCGTTAATATTCCCACATGGGTTTTTTTTAAACCTGGCGAGGGCTTTTGCATCATGACTAGGTAACAGCTCCTTGACACTACGCCATTTGTGACAGACAGTGGAACAAAGCCCAATGGGGGATTAGAAGCAGCCTCGCCACCTTTGCTCCAGCTGTCGCGCTTCTTGATAGTAGAAGATGTGAAATCCTCTGCCGATGTTAGGACGGAGAACATAGGTGTGGTTATCTTCTCCATCTGGAATTACAACACAAATCCGAAGGGTTATGTGTGAGGAAACATTTTAACTTTAACTTACTGACAAAAAGATAAAGATGGCTTCTCGGCATCTCACTCACATTCTGAGACATTTGTCTTTCCCGCCACTGGCCACTCTTTGTCCATCAGGACTCCAGTCTACTGCATAAACCTATACATATAAGAAACAAGGCAATTAGGCAAAAAAAGAAACATAATAAATCACAATCAATTGGGGATGTCAGTATGGGTCAATTTAGCTCTTGTTCCGAGAACAATTAACCAGTAACTAACCAGTTAATTAAAATAAGAAAAAGAAAAAGAAAAAGGTGAAAATGAAGTGAAATCTAAACTCTCTTGGTATCCAAGTTGTCTTGTAAATGTTTTGCCTTTTATTTAATTTCATGTTGGCTATGTTGAATCTTATTGTCACATTTTGATGACAATAAGATTCAAGATTCAAAAATGTTTACAATAAACATGCCTGCTCTTTAAATTTGCTCTGGAGAGCAACACAGCGGGACAGACACACTGCGTGGTGCCGGCCTCGAAATGCATAACCAGTCAATAATATCCTCCGTGGTTGACATCCTTACAATCAATACACAACTATCAGGAAGCAGCACTTTTCCCTCCCTCACCTCATCAGCATGGCCAGGCAGGTCCATGTTCAGCTTCCCGGTCTTGATGTCCCAAACTTTAAGTGTGCTGTCGCTGCTGCCACTGACCAGCAGCCTGCTGTCTGCTGACCATGCCACTTGATACACAGAACCCACATGACCACGCAGGGATATTAAGTACCTTTGGGAAAGCAGAAAAACAGAAAGAATTCAAAATGACTCAGTGGCACCCACACACGTCTTAAGTCTACAGCACCATCTGCTGGACAACATCAGTATTACAAACAGATTCATTCATGATAAGAGATTTACTTACTTTCCAGTGCGTCCGTCCCAGATTTTAATGGACTTGTCGAATGAGGCAGAGGCGAGGAGCCTGGTGTCTGGGGAGAAGAGCACCTCGTTGACCAGAGCGCTGTGGCCCGTCATCCTGGCCAGAGGCTTCTTGTCTTCTGCAGGGTTCCACATGAACAAGGTGAAATCATCTGAGCCGGACACCAAGCGCTCTGGAGCTGAGCCCTGCAGCAGGACAACAGGAGAAAGTATTGATACAAAAGACATACAGACTTGGACACATCAGTACAGACAACAAACAGCACTTACCCTAACTTTATTATATCTCTGCAAAGCTTTCTCCTTCAGTTCCTCCACTAGGAGAAGAAATAAAGGTGTTACATGAAAACCTCCAAGCCACAAAGCCTCTTTCTTCAAAGAGTAGCAAATGTTGGCACTTTCCTAAAAAGAGAGTTACATTATCCTTACATGACCCAGTGAGGTCCTGAGGGTTGATAGTCGCGGTTGCAGGTTCGAAAGCTCCGGTGCGCAGGATATAGTCTGTGCTGAGAGCCAGGGTGTTCACCCAGTGGGCGTGACCCTGCAGAGTCCTGCACTGGACACCCTATACCCATAAACAGAAGTGAACACACATTAAGTCTTTACTTTTACTCACAGATCTCTCCTCTCCTCCCTCTCATTCTGTCCGTGGCAATCAACATTTAAAGAAGTGTCTCTCACACACACACACACTTACATCTTTGGCTCTCCACACTTTGACCGTTCTGTCCTGGGAGGAAGTGTAAAGTAGTCCATCTCCTCCCCACTTCACGCAGGTGACTGACTGAGTGTGTCCAGTCAGGATCTTCTCACAGCGTCCCAACACTGTGTCCCAGACACGTATTGAGCCGTCCTTAGAGCTACTGGCTAAGTACCGACATTCTGGGTTACTGGAAGGGAGAGGAAGAGGCGGATCAGACTAACAGTAAATCAGGACAGAATGCTGAAAAACAATGTATCTCAATTCAAAATCAAGTGTACACTATTAAAAGGTCTTAAAGAGTCCTGGCTAGACTCTGTAACTTGATTCAATCCCTCATTGAGTATTTCTTTCAATGTTTTTCACTACAGCCCTTGATATTATAGGGTTACACAAAGGGCTATTAAAAAAAAAAAAAAAAAAGGTGAAATGCTCACAATTATAACAAAATTAAACCACGATTAAGTTGTTAGAAATCAAAAAACAACAACTTACAAGCATGGCAGTGCAGGTACTTTTACTAGGTCATTGTAACTTAGTTTTCTCCATATCCATAATCTTCACAAACGCTCTCTTCTGAATAATTTTTTTTACTAGTTGTAGATCATGTACATACGGTTATGTTCCTTAATAACTGGGCCGCCCCATATTACATCCTTTTTGAGCAAGGTTATGTTGTTTTTCCAAGTAATTTTTAATGAACTTTTCTTTCTTTTGATCAGAACTCAGAAGTTCCCCTTCACCTATATAATAATGTTTTAGTTTTAGTTAGTGTACAAGTAACTCAATTACTGTACCATTTTCTACCAACAGGAAATGATGGAAGGTCTACACTCACTTGACTGTGTGCACAGGTGTAGCTAATAACATTAACGACGGCTCCTTTCTATTCAAGTGTCCCAGTAAATCAGGACAGTGTGACAGTGAGCCGGCATGCACAAGACCAGGACCCTGAAACTAAAGCAGCTAAATGCAGCCATTTAATTGAGAAAAAAAAAGGCCTCCAGTTGCTGTAATTTTACAGTTTCACAAGTTGGAAAAAAAAAAAAAAAAAAAAAAAAAAAAAAAAAAAAAAAAAAAAAAAAGATTTGTGCAGAAGCTGCATCTGAATTGGAGTTTAGGTCAGCAGTAAAATAGTCAGAAATTTGCAGAAACGAGAAAGTGACGAATTGAGTGCTCACAGGTGGAGAGGTTCCCAGCTGAGCCAAGTGATCCACTTGGTGTGTCCGGTCAAAGTCTTTCCCATCTGTGTACCAGTCACTGGATCCCACAGACAGAGCTACAGAAACAGAACCACATCAAAATAAATACACCATGTTCGTGGGATACATCCTTAGACATACTGTAGTGTGTGTTAGAAGTTCACCTGACTGTTCTTGCAGCCTGACGCCAGCTTCTTGCCATCGGGTGACCAGGTGATGCTCAGTACCCAATTTGTGTGTCCTTCAATGAAGCAGAAGAAAGCTCAATGGCGTATAAAACCATTACTCATTCATTTGTATCTTGATGCATAGCAGATCTCGCTGCCTTGTGGAAGTGACTTCATACCTCTGGCAGTGTGGTGGGGCGTCTCAGTCGTCAGGTCCCAAAAACGCACTGTGGTATCACCTGAACCGCTGGCCAGATATCTGCAACAAACAAAGACAATTGAATTAACAGCATGTTTAAATCTATCCAGGAGTGCGTCTTCAGAACACAATATAAAGAATAGTTAGCAGCTCAGTTACTTACTTGCCGGTGGGGCTGAAAGCAGTTGAGATGACGGCCTCTGTGTGTCCCTGTAGCGTGCTGGTACAGCGGGCAACAGCTCGTACCCTGAACACAGCCTGAGGCTGGTATACCACCGGCAGAACTTGCTCTGTCTCGACCCCAAGAGCCTTTACACACAACCCCAGACTGGACACCACCTCAGCCTCTCCACGCACAAAAAATGCCAGTGGCACTGGCTCATCCTAGAGTGGAGAAATAAATAAACACAATATATATATATATATATTCACTGGATTTAAAATTTCAGCTTTATATACATTTAATAACTGTGAATAAGACGGGATAAAATAGAAACCAAAATATGATGTGTGTGTGGTCATGGAGAGATTTCGTAGGACATTTAAGTGTTTATAAATTCAGGAATAATGAAATCTGAATTTGGTTATAGAATACTGTTACTTAAATTGGGGATTTACTATGATACAAGTGAGAAATGTGTTTAAGATTCCAGTAAGTGATATGCATTATATATATTAATACTTTTTGCATTGTTAGAATGCAAATATTCTCACTCTGATGCAAGACAGTGTCATTTTAAAGTGAATATTGTAAATGTGGACAAGGCCTGTCTAAACATATAATATTTTCATGTGCAGATGTGTACAGCCTATTCACAACATACATTCTACATCTATATAATATAATGGCAGCTGATTACCTTCTGTAGCAGTGCATTGCAGACGAGCTGTAGTTTGTCAGGGGTGATGTCTAAAGGCACATCAAAGGGTGAACCCAGAACCTCCCCTTCTTCATCCTGAAACTGGATCAACAGCCGCTCCACGTTCTCACTAGTCATCCTCAGATTTGGATCTAAACATAAAAAACAAATCAATTCTCTTAACATTAATGGCAGTATTATCATGTATGATACACTTATTTAAGTGCATACTGTTAATAAATAACGTGAAAGCTACTGATAATATTTAGTTTTCTCTCAGTGCTTGGGGGATCTCTGAATAGCAGGTCCCTACTGTAAAAGTTGCTTTTGGTGAAAAAACACATCCAGTGCTTATTAAGACCGTGAAGGAGAATAAATCATATTTTAAATGTTGGGCCTCACGGACGCTGCATTATTTGAAGCCCACAACATGAAGTTGTATTTGCATCAAAGTAGATGTATCTTCCTATTAAGAGAATATAGTTTACTTCAAGGTGCTGTCAATTCTCAATTGTGGCACGAAGGCAAACATTATAGCTAACTAAACTAAAGTACGTGACAGAATATCCAAAATCGTACCACCTGAAATGAACTGTTAAGCGTTTTACTCTTAGCTAGCCTGTCAACCAGTCTATGATGTTGACCAGTAAAGCTAACTCCGCTAGCCTGCTGTTAGCTAACATTTTAGACACCTAATTCCCTCTAGCAGCGGTCGCATGACAGTAACATAACAGTCATGTGTTTACACAACTGTGTCTACTTTTATATGAAATCGAATTGGCACGTAAATGTGCTTAAACTTTACCTTTAGCGAGGTAGCAGTGTGTTGAAACTCCCCACGTGTGTATCACCGAAGAGCCTTCACAGGAAAGATACTCCGACAAGCAGGAGTTGTAATGTCATGAACGGACTCGCGCAATGAATCATGGGAGAGTAGTTAATTCCTCTGTTGGTTGCCGAATTACTTTACCCATCTTCACTTTTATTATTTCTGTAAATTCTGTGCTCGACGAGAAACAGTTTTTAGAAAGGTTCCACAATGTCTGCTTCCACCACAAATAGAGGAGGATGCTTTACATAAACTAAATATAAAACGGTAAATAAAAAAAATAAAAAAACAGCAGTTCATTTAGAAATAATCTGGATTATTTTAAAATAAATCCTAGTGTTACTTTTTCTCCGTAGGGCTAGCAAAATAAATGTATTTATTTACTCAACATTAAATATATTTATTTGTTTCCTCAACATTTTACAATGATGGTTTTTATCATGCAACTATAAGTAACAACTTGATACGATACATTCACGGTTAAAAAATGTTTTTGGGACTGTCCAGGATGGCACACAGTCAGACACACCTGGTGGAGATCTTTTCAAGTTAGTGTTTGATTATAACAGTGATTATTATCCATCCATCCATCCATCTTCAACCGCTTATCCGGGGTCGGGTCGCGGGGGCAACAGCTCCAGCAGGGGGCCCCAAACTTCCTTTTCCCGGGCCACGTTGACCAACTCTGACTGGGGGACCCCGAGGCGTTCCCAGGCCAGTGTGGAGATATAATCTCTCCACCTCGTCCTGGGTCTTCCCCGTGGTCTCCTCCCAGCTGGCTGTGCCTGGAACACCTCCCTAGGGAGGCGCCCAGGGGGCATCCTTACCAGATGCCCGAACCACCTCAACTGGCTCCTTTCTACGCAAAGGAGCAGCGGTTCTACTCCGAGCTTCTCTCGGATGACTGAACTCCTCACCCTATCTCTAAGGGAGAAGCCAGCCACCCTTCTGAGAAAACCCATTTCGGCCGCTTGTACCCGCGATCTCGTCCTTTCGGTCATGACCCAACCTTCATGACCATAGGTGAGAGTAGGAACGAAGATAGACCGGTAGATCGAGAGCTTTGCCTTCTGGCTCAGCTCTCTTTTCGTCACAACGGTGCGGTAAAGCGAGTGCAATACCGCGCCCGCTGCTCCGATTCTCCGGCCCATCTCCCGCTCCATTTTCCCCTCACTCGTGAACAAGACCCCTAGGTACTTGAACTCCTTCACTTGGGGTAAGGACTCATTCCCTACCCGGAGTAGACAATCCACCGGTTTCCTGCTGAGAACCATGGCCTCAGATTTTGAGGTGCTGATCCTCATTCCAACCGCTTCACACTCGGCTGCGAACCGATCCAGTGAGTGCTGAAGGTCACAGGCTGATGATGCCATCAGGACCACATCGTCTGCAAAGAGCAGCGATGAGATCCCAAGCCCACCAAACTGCAACCCTTCCTCCCCCCGACTACGCCTCGATATCCTGTCCATGAATACCACAAACAGGATTGGTGACAAAGCGCAGCCCTGGCGGAGGCCAACACCCACCGGGAACGAGTCCGACTTACTGCCGAGAACCCGGACACAACTCTTGCTTTGGGCGTACAGGGATTGGATGGCCCTCAAAAGCGCCCCCCTCACCCCATACTCCCACAGCACCTCCCACAGTATCTCCCGGGGGACCCGGTCATACGCTTTCTCCAGGTCCACAAAACACATGTAAACCGGATGGGCATACTCCCAGGCCCCCTCCAGGATCCTTGTGAGAGTGAAGAGCTGGTCCATTGTTCCACGGCCAGAACGGAATCCGCATTGTTCCTCTTCAATCTGAGGTTCGACTATCGGCCGAACCCTCCTTTCCAGCACCTTGGAGTAGACTTTACCCGGGAGGCTGAGCAGTGTGATACCCCTGTAATTGGCACACACTCTCTGGTCCCCCTTTTTAAACAGGGGAACCACCACCCCGGTCTGCCACTCCTTAGGCACTGTTCCCGACTTCCACGCAATGTTGAAGAGACGTGTCAGCCACGACAGCCCCTCCACACCCAAAGCCTTCAACATTTCTGGACGGATCTCATCAATCCCCGGGGCCTTGCCACTGTGGAGTTGTTTGACTACCTCAGTGACTTCCACCAGGGAAATTGCTGATGATCCCCCATAATCTTCCAGCCCTGCCTCTATCAAAGAGGGCGTATTAGTCGGATTGAGGAGTTCCTCAAAATGCTCCTTCCACCGCCCGAGTACCTCCTCAGTTGAGGTCAACAGTGTTCCATCCCTGCTGTAAACAGCTTGGATGGTTCCCCGCTTCCCCCTCCTGAGGTGCCGGACAGTACGCCAGAAGCACTTTGGTGCCGACCGAAAGTCCTTCTCCATGGCTTCTCCGAACTCCTCCCACACCCGCTGCTTTGCCTCTGTCACGGCCGAGGCCGATGCCCTTCGGGCCTGTCGGTACCTTGCAACCGCCTCTGGAGTCCCCCGTGATAACATATCTCGGAAGGACTCCTTCTTCAGTCGGACGGCTTCCCTGACCACCGCGGTCCACCACGGTGTCCGAGGGTTACCGCCCCTTGAGGCACCTAAGACCTTGAGGCCGCAGGCTCCCGCCGCAGCTTCAGCAATGGAAGCTTTGAACATTGACCACTCAGGCTCAATGCCCCCAACCTCCACAGGGATGCCAGAGAAACTCCGCCGGAGGTGTGAGTTAAAGGTCTCTTGGGTATGGGCCTCCTCCAGACGTTCCCAGTTCACCCGCACTACCCGTTTGGGCTTACCAGGTCTGTCCAGACTCTTCCCCCACCCCCTGACCCAACTCACCACCAGATGGTGATCAGTTGACAGCTCCGCCCCTCTCTTTACCCGAGCGTCCAAAACATGCGGCCTCAGATCAGATGATACGATTACAAAATCGATCATCGATCTTCGGCCTAAGGTGCTCTGGTACCATGTACACTTATGAGCATCCTTATGTTCGAACATGGTGTTTGTTATGGACAGCCCATGTCTAGCACAGAAGTCCAATAACAAACAACCACTCGGGTTGAGATCAGGGAGGCCGTTCCTCCCAATCACGCCTCTCCAGGTGTCTCCATCGTTGCCCACGTGCGCGTTGAAGTCTCCCAGTAGAACTATGGAGTCCCCTACTGGAGCCCCCAACAGGACTCCATTCAGGGTCTCCAAGAAGGCCGAATACTCTGAACTGCTGTTCGGTGCATATGCACAGACAACAGTCAGAGTTTTCCCCCCCATAACCCGTAGGCGTAGGGAGGCGACCCTCTCGTCTACCGGGGTGAACTCCAACGTAACGGCACTCAGCCGGGGATTTGTGAGTATCCCCACACCCGCCCGGCGCCTCACACCCTGAGCAACTCCAGAGAAGAATAAGGTCCAACCCCTATCCAGGAGTACGGTTCCAGAACCGAGACTGTGCGTAGAGGAGAGCCCAACCAGATCTAACTGGTAGCGCTCCGCCTCCCGCACAAGCTCCGGCTCTTTCCCCCACAGAGAGGTGACGTTCCACGTCCCCAGAGCCAGCCTTTGCCGCCCAGGTCTGGTCCGTCGAGGTCCCCGACCTTCACTGCCACCCGTCTGGCACTGTACTCGACCCCAACGGTTCTTCCTGCGGGTGGTAGGCCCACATGATGGAGAGGGGGGGGGTGCCACGTTGCTTCTTCGGGCTATGCCCGGCCGGGCTCCGTGGCAAACCCGGCCACCAGGCGCTCGTTGACGGGCCCCCCTTCCAGGCCTGGCTCCAGACGGGGGCCCCGGGCTTCCTCCGGGCAGGGTCACACCTCCTCTTTTTTGATGTGCCATTATTAATAACTAATTATGAATACAAAAATAACAAAGGTTTCTAACATAAAGGTTTCTAACACATTTTCATGAAGAGAAAAAAAGAAGTTCTGCTTTAAAAAAAAAAAAAGAAGTCACTGTGATTGCAGAAGAAGAACTTCCATAACCAACAACCTGTACTTCATATTTGTCATTTCTACAACAAAACACATAATCCCAATACACATCATACATGCTAATTATTGTTTTCTGTTGCTGTGAAATTGTGCACTCTATCAATGAACTAATTAGACACGACGCGCACACACAATGAGACATTTTTACACTTTTTTAATCTTTGACAACAATCATTATTTTTGCATTGGGATAGAAAAGGCATCCTGTATTGAATGTGAGAAATTACAGTTAAGAGAAACTACACTTAAGAAGTTTAGAGCAAGATAGATAAATAATTAATTCAAAATATAACCTTCTCATGATTCTGTTAACTGCTTTAGATTTTCTCATGGTACCCATTATACTCATATTTTGTCATATACATTACACCTATTTCTTATAAAGCAATATATGACTCAAAACAGCTCAGTGTAGAAGTCCACATCAACATCCACACCTAAAGTTAATTGTTCTTAGAGGAATTCATGTGTACAATATATTTTATATATCGTTCTTCCATCTTTATAATTTTACCCTAAGACACTTGGGTCCAATAATTAAATTATTTACCAGGTGCATCCTTCTGCATTAAGACAGCACAAATAAAGTAACAACCTTCATCAACATGGAATTTTCTATACAACAGTTCCTTAGGATTGGCAGAAATTTCATAAATTTATTGTACAACCCTCTGCACTGGCACTAATGTAGACCAAACCAAAACATAAACACTTATTTTCACATACAATTTGACCAAGGGCTGTATAGACCTGCAGTGTATGACCACTACTTTCACAAACACAACTTAACTTATTCCTTTATCTTTTGCTCTAACAGGCAAAAAAGGCCTGTGGAAAAGCTGGAAAGCTACTCATTACAGCCATAAACATTTTTTGTAGGGAAACTGTTCCAGCTTAAGGTGAAGTCCTTAAAGGCAAAGTTGGAAACAACAAATTGAAGTTTCCAGTCCATGCAATAGCACAGTGTGGAGGTCATTATTCAATGACTAAATCAGCTGCTCCATTAGTTAATGGAGTTGGGGCATTTGAAAGTGTGATTCAATTCTGTGTAAATTCCCAAGGGCAGAGGAATATGATGTGGCACTGCAGTGAATTTGTTCTTATTATTTGAGTCCGTTGATGTTCTCAGGAACAAGACCTTCCATGACGGCACGCTTTGACTCCAGGATCTGCAAGATTGTAACAAAGATGAGATTCTTAAACTAAACAGCCCCCTGCCACACACATTTCCTACTGCAAACATACACTCAGTGGCCACTTAAAAGGTTAGTTAACACATTGTAATTCCATACAAAAGCTCTGCCTTAAATTCTTCCTTTACGATATTACGTTTTTCGTGACATTGTAGGATATGTGCAATGTATTCAGATGATGAGTTTCTTATATCTTGTCCTCCCTATTCACATTCATTAACAGGATAAAAAATTAAAAAAAGTCATTAGCTGTATTTACATTTTTTTTTAACAATTACTCACAGAAACTGTGCTTTGTACTATTTGCCATCACATATTTCAGTGTTAGTCAAACCCTTACTTTTATTTATGGCAGTACCTACACTAGTGGACGTTAATGAGCATAATCGGAGGTGTTTTAGGGCATACATGAATCCTCTTCTGACTAAACAAATGATAATTAGGTACTGACATATAATAAAGTGTAACTACAGATGTGATAGTGGTACACGCACCTGGAAGTTAGGACTGAGGCCAATGATGCTTTGCATGTTTGTACTGTAGTAACCCAAAATATAATGTCCACCCAGCAGAGGGATCTCATCCTTATCCACAGATACCTGCAACCAAAACACGCACGCGCATGCACATTAATGAAGCAAGCATTCGTATGGTATTAGTCCAAACATGATACAAATGTCTCATTTGCACTTCACCTGTATGACTTCATTTGTCTCTGGCAACTCGTCCTCTCTAACCCAAACAAAAGTTTCATAATCGAACGCACTCTTGAATCCCACCTGCAGGAGAACAGCCCAAAGAGTTAAAAACTTTCTTGTTTTACATTGTTTGTTTGTCTTCCCTCTATGTCAGTCCTCAGTACCTTGTACAGGCCGATCCAGTCCCATGTAGAGGACATGAAGTCCTCTTGGATGGTGTAGTTAAGAAGTGCATCCTGGTCGGCGCTCCACACACCCAGAGGAGATACGTGCACCAGCGGTGTGTCAAAGCACTTTCTCAGCTGTGGGAAAGACAGCAGGAAAGAAAAGGAGCTTTGATAATGCAGAATAAACTGCACTTAGTGGCTGTATCAGAAGGAAAGAAGCAAACTTATATGTATTGAGTAAGAGCTCTAGCGTCCTACAGTGAGCCTGCTCTCACCTCAAGACTGAAGGTTGCAATGACAGGCTTGTGGTCGCTGACTCCGTAGCTCATGTCGCAGGTGTACTTGTCCTGAGTGACCAGGAGTGGATAATCATCGAGCTCATCAACAGTAGAAGTCGATGCCTTATCATCATCATCATCATCATCATCCTCTGGTGGCGGGGTTTTGGGTTTGATGCGCCAGAGGATCCGATCTGTCCAGGCCGGTTTCCTCTTCTTGCCACTGAGCAAAGCAAAGGCAAGTGTTGATCACACAGTTTCCAATTTGAGAACCAGTTGAATTCTCTTGGTTTGTAATGCTTACCAGATACAGTATGTCAGAGTGCAAACAATGCTGTTAAAGGAATACTTTACCCACAGATTGACCATTTGTATATCAATTACTCACCGGTGCCTCCACGGTGAACGAAGAATCCAAAATCGGCGAAAGTCTTGATTATTTGAAATAAATGGGTTCCGTGCTTTACAACAACAAAACTATATCGAAACATCCGCTTGCAGAGTCTCACACAACTCGTGCAGTGTAATCTAAGTCTCATTGCATACTACAGCAATTAAAACCCTCGCACGGATGAGTAGCGCGCCTACGCAAGCGTGAGACTGTTGATTTGAAAGTGTTACAGATAGTAAGGTTTTAGCTCAAATGCATTTTGGATTCTTCGTCTTCAAGAATTCAAGGTGTCACAGGGTGAGTAATTGACATACAAATAGTCATTTTGTGGGGGAAGTATTCCTTTAAAGAACACTAACCACACAGACAAGCAACGCAGAGCGATACCTACAGTGAAACGTGCTGTGGAGAAATAGTGGAAGTCAGGAGTGGACAATACCATTTGACATGGTATTACAGCTTATGTATATGCACAAGCAACACATACATAGTGCAAGAAGAAACAGTTGGGTGCTGGGTGCAGGAGGGAATGGTCTCAGGTATAATGAATTTGCAGGAGATGTCTGAAATTCATCAAGGTTATTATGTTTACTAAACCCCTTTTTTTGTCCTATCGTTTCTATCAGTGTCTCCAGTTATTTTGTGATTGTATTAAACCTTTACGATGCCTATTCTATAGAACCCGGGCCCGCTCTTATTCCTACACGGTATATCTATGGAGACACCCACCTTGGCGGGTCTAGCTCCCTGTGCCAGGCCCCCAACCACACAGAGAGCAGCCCCCAGGTGAGGGAGGTGAGGAGGAAGAAGAGGGTGGTGCTGCAGCGCTGCAGGGGCCTGGGTCTGTACATGGTTAGGGGCAGAGCCACAGTGCTCTTTCTGAGAGAGACACATACATGGTGCTAATGTCAGGGATGGATATGATTCATGGAAAGAGCTGCTCCCAATATTGACTATGCATCAGGGTTTACTGCTCTGGCTGCTTTAGGTTCCTGTTTAGTGCGTCTCAGAGGATGCGTGTGTCATTTCAAGCTTAAGATGGGGTGGCAAAAGCTTCAGGAAAAGGTACAGATGGTGCGGTGGTTAGGAAATAAAGGAATGTGGGGCATGCAACACAAAACAAACTTAGTGCGTCTTACTTAAAACCCAACCATGTCTTTGGTGTGCTGTGCAAAATCAAACAGAGAAAATAGCACGGATAAAGTTTGAGAAATGTGTTGAGTATTTGTGTGTCGTATATTTGTTTGCGGCACACGTTACCTGGTGTCGTAGGTATCAGAGTTACGGTCAAACTTGTAGGTGGGTTTAAAATTCAATGGCCCTTCCTCGAATTCCTGCAGGAAAGGTTCCTTCTTCTTCATCATGGTGAGCTGCAGGAACATGAAATAAATGAGCAAGTGTGCAATACTGAATGTGCATGTGTGTGTGTGTGTGTGTGTGTGTGTGTGTGTGTGTGTCACCTGGTCTTTGCTCCACAGCAAATTAAGCCGCCCGCTGTTGATGGACGAGCGGAGGAAGTGCAAGCCGTGGTCAGCAATACGGAAGTTCAGGTCACCAAACCAGAACACCACCCTGTGTGAGAGGGATGGAGCCTCATTTTAACTGCTACACAACAACCCTCAGTGCATAGTATTTCACAGTGTGTGTGTGTGTGTGTGTGTGTTTGCGTGTCTCTATGTACAGTAGGTGTACTGACTTGTGATCCCGGACTTGTGGGGTCTCTGTGATGTCAAAGTCTTGTTTCTCCAGGATGTACTCAATCTCATCCACACGCTGCAGAGCGTAGTTCATGTGAGCCGCTAGGTGGCAGTTAAGGAAGCACACCATGTGGCCATAAAAGGAAAAACGCACGGAAACTCCTCCTTTATTACCCTGACACAGACAAACAACAGGATGTAATATAACATGTGAAGGGAAAGATAAAGCGGATTTCCAAAGACTACATACCACAGATTCCTTTTACTGCGGTAATTACAAGAAAGGGAAACACACCGTAGTTTTGAACAAAGAAAATAAAGTTTGGTCTTTATTCAGCCAGAGGATGTTTTTCCTTTATGTTGGATTAGACCATTTGTCTTGCAAGTGTTTTCCCCAGTGTACCTCACTAGTTGTGGTGTTCTTTGTTTGTGATTCATTCAGTCAAAGCTGTTGCACATCCCACTAAACAAACACAAAAGGCTTTTCATAATGTGTTTGAACTCTAGCATCTGATGCCAATGGGATTCCTGGTGTGCAGAGTTTTACAGTGTTGTTGTCTATAAGGCTCAGGGATAACCAGCACTCCCACTGTGATACTCTACCCAGTACACTTACTCCAAAAGTTTTCTTTTTTTCCTTTATTGACACCATATATTATTCTTTCTGCAGCCTTGCACCTACGTGATGTGCGTATAATGACTCTCCTTTAACCTACCCAGTAGCCAAAGATGCCAGTACGGGTGTAGGTGGTCTGAATGTTTCTGATGTAGGGGAGATGAATTTGTTTGGCAAACACCAGCATCAGCAAACCCTGCATCCTCATTGATGTGACCTAGACAGACATGGACATAGGTTTCATTAATCATTTTTTTAAATCTAATTTGTTCACTTTCTTTTGCATCATTTTTACTTTTATTCCTGCTATACCATGATGTGTAACTGAGTTATATGTAATATTATGTATTGTCATTTGTATTGTATGAGATTATGTAAACATACAGCTCAAATAAAAATATTTTGCATTAAAGATAAAATCAAATGAAAGTACACAGAAGCAACAAGAAAGAGAGTATTTGAGGATTTTTAAGCAACGTAGCCCAATGGATATATAAGTTTTCAGAGACAAGCAGCCTTCAAGACACAATTATTCATACCATCTTAATACAAAGGACCCAAATATGTATATTTATGCCAGTCCCCTTTTCTCCCTCTGTCCTCTCACACCTTGACGAAGCCTCTGGGTGCCAGTGTGTCCATGAAGACGTGGCTCCAGGAGTCCTCCACTAACAAGTCAGAGATGAACCTCACAGGGGTGGCATTCACCTCCTGCAGGCTGGCACACACCAACACAAACAGATGAAAAAACAAGTGATCTTTTACTTTTTTGCTTGCCTGAGCACTAGAAGAAAGACTTGCATCCTCCAGTCCAATTTATTGGCAAAGTTTTAAATTCCAGTTTCCATAATGTTATTTCTCACCCAATCACGTAGACGTCTGTGGGGGGCTGGACATCCAGCTGCATCAAAGATGTGACGTCTTCAGGGGGCTCCGCTGTGGCTACGTTCCAGGTCACCATGTGCAGCCTGTCACGAGTGTTTGATTATGACAAGAATTCACCAAAACGTTTGCCTTGTTGTGAATCTCAGAGTTATTGTCTTCAGTTATTGATGGTGTGCAAATGTAACACTACAAATGATAGTACTGAAACACAAACTCTTTAAATCCTGGACGATAAGCTCTATATTACTCTTGCTTTCCTAGTTTTTTATTACAGCATTCAACAGTTTGTTTGTGTACTCGGTCATTGGAAACATAATAAAGTCAAAATACAGAAGGGTATTAATAGCATATTCACTTTTTCAACATCCACATTTTCTTTTCTCTAATTATTGGAAACCACTGAGACGTGTCAAACTGTAAAGAAATCCAGATGAACTCAAGTGTGAATAAGCATTTGCGCATGTCCACCTGAATGCGTCTGTCAGAATGAAGCCCCCGCAGAGCTGAAATGCTTCGTCCAGCGTGCGGGACACTTCTTCGCCGGCTTCGTCGTCAGAGCTCATGTCCTCTATGCAGGTCAGCAAATGAGTCAGACGCTGGCGGAGGAGCACCTTGGACTTCGAGCCCTGAGACGCTGAGCTGCTCATGCTGTCTGAGCGCAGGCGTGGGCTGTGTGTAAAGGGGTCCATCTTTGGATCCTGGTGCTGGCTTTGTTACGTGTTTGTCCTAAAGGTCAGGGAGGTTAGTTAAGAATACTCAAATAGAAAAGAAAAGTGATGTCCTTCAGGGGCAAACAAGCCAAATCCCGTGGGAGAAATTCCTTCGGCCTGATTTCTCCTCAGACTTCTTTGGTTGATTTGGTTGCAACCGTTTGATACGGCCCACTCTGCTCAGGCCACTGGAAGTAACATGAACGGATGCCTAGTTAGTCAAATCTCTCTTCAGGCAGCTTCGGATTTAGGTCCTCCGAACTGGCCAGGATGAAAAACTCGAAAGCCCAGAGGGGAAGACAAATCTGTCCCGGTGCAGTCCTCTCTGTGGTAGAGTCCCGTGTGGTCACGCAGCAATGGAGCAACGACTGACAAAGCGGTGGGGCTGACTCAGGAATGTGGGCAAGAGGGAGTCAGATTTGGACGATAATCGCAGGCAGGAGACGGGCATGTGAATATGTGTGCGTTTGTCTGTGAGTGTGTTTAGCCACGGAGAGTAGAAAAGGAGGACTGGAGGCTGATCCTCCATCATTGTGAGGAGTGTTGCAAGTCTTGAGTAACCCTTCAGATCCCTAAGAGGTTTATTCTTGCATTCTCTCTATCAGCTGAGCACACTGAACAATGCATGTAACCCCGCAATTACAATCCATGCATTAGCGAGGGGACAGCGGCGCACAATAGCATTAGCTTCTTTTGGCCTCAATCCAGTCTCCTCATATAGGTGAAAGGTTGCTTTTGTAAATCCAGAGAGAGGTGGGGGGGTTAATGCAATTGTGTAAGCTCTGACACGAACATTATTGGTGTTTTTCCCTAAAGAACAAAAGTAATTCTAATAAACAAGTGTTACAGAATAGTTAATAGTGGATACATTGCATAATAGATTTGGAAGCAGACAATTAATTTAGCAATCAGTAACTCCAAAGCATATTGCATAAGCCTTAAATCGTTTAAAGACTACAAAACCATGAATGCGGTGAAATAATTTCAATTTAAGATGCAAAGTTTAGTTCCAGAATTAGGTAAATAATAATAATAATAAATATTGGAGAATGGGTAAATAAAAGATACCTAGGATTAGAAACAGTAGAATACTGTTTTAAACTTTTACACCCTGGCTTCAATAATTTAGAGAACCTGAACTCTATAAATTAAAGTAACAAAGATTTTCTCAATTCCTCATATATTATCTTCAACATTACTCTTATTTACTTTCCTTGTTGGATCCTTGACTCTAAAACTTTGGACATAATATTACTGTGGCTGTAAGGATTTATAGAAAATCATGGTAATAAAATAGAAATGTAATTATTATTTAATTTCATATAAATATTGTGTTGATTGTTTTAATGTGGGTAAAGTATTCCAAAAGCAATCTAAATTAATTATATTGCATTATTGGGGATTACATCATTGGATCCAATTTTGGATAATCCTGTATCTAACTGACAAACACCTTTAAAATCTATAACTACTCATACAAAATCATTTCTGATTGAGTCCCCGGTACATGGTTCACAGAGTTCAAACAATAAATCACTTTTGGAGAGCAGTGGGGGCCAAAGAAACAACAAGAAGAGATTGCCCCTTACAAAATAAGAAATGCTAATCTTTGGTGCCCCAGTTCTCCCTGCCACTTCATTAAACAGTGTCACATGCAGAGACTTAGGGCACATTCTTAAGCAAGCAAAAGTGTTAAGTGGATAACCTCAGGGGTTCACCAGTCCAGTGAGAAAGGATGAATGGGCGGTTATTTAAGTTACCACAGAGCTCTGCAAAGACTCAGAACCTGCAGCCTCAAAGCTCCTTATGAAGGTCACTGTGCAGGAGGGTTATAACTTACATTTCTGGACTCTCTTGGTCTCTACATGCACTCTTTTCTGCCTAAAGTCTGTGTTTTCTCTCACAATGACTCTTATCACAATTGTCTCACTCTTGTTCCTTCCTACTCTTTACCCTTGCAAAACCATTCGACAAAAAGACGAGTAGGTTTGATCTTACCTGCACTTGTCTCTCCCACCACTTCGAAATCTTCCAGAGCTCATTGTCTCCCCTGTAGGAAGACACACACAAACAAAGGTATGAAACTAAGAGCAAACACACATGTAAAGATACAATAGTTGCCTCTATGACAGCCAGTTTACCGGGAACGAAGACCATTGCATAATAAAACAGACAGGACAGGCATGCCTGAGAGTCATTTCTGAAATGGTTTTGTAATCACGTCAAATCACGGTTAGCTTCATCCACGGGAAAGGGGAAATGCCCTGAAGGTCAAATGTAAAAACAGAAAGACTTTACCTGGGAGCCATTTTGTAAAACTTGTAAAACAAAAAAGAGTGCGTACACTCCATTATGGTTAATATCTGGCAGGGGGATTCTTTACTCTGTAAAAGTCTTATTGATAGTGAGCTAAAAACACACACTGCAGGAACATTTCAGAGTTGAGCTTTCTTTCAGGTAGGCTCTGTACAAAAGTAGCTTGTGCTTGACCAGTCTAACTTTGAAGACCAAAGCAGGAAAGCAATATTTTTGAAAACTTTGAACTGTATATAGTTTTAGAGTGACCAGTTAATTATCTGGAAACTAAAGAACTGACCAGTTGCAACTAGTCTGTAATACACGCACTTGTTGTTGTCATTTGTGAGGACATTGTGTTCACATAAACCTGCATATTGCATTAATATCATTTTTGGTCCATTTAGGGGCAGCTAAACAAACTGAATGTTAACATGTTGGCTTATATCTTGGGCAGGTAGTGGACCGTTAGTCTTTAAGGGAACTGGTTGCCAACCTGGGGGTCGTGAAGGGCTGTTGCGAGGCCTTCTTGATTTTAAAGACTGTAAAACAACATTTTTTAAAATGTATTAAACAAACAGTTTTCCTTTATCTCTGGATTTTATTAATTTCTGCGAAAAAATATATAAATTATGTTATTATTTTTAAAGTTTGCATTATTATTTAAGATATTAACTTTTTTTTTTATTTCGCACGGTGAAGAACACAAGCTGCTGTATTCAGAGAGCCTCCCCTCGCTGCTACACAGCCTCTTACTGCATTAGAAAAGTATGCAGTTAAAACAACCAAAGAGCTAATAGAACAATGGAACAAAGCGTCAAGGGTAGAACCATTGAATTTGTAAAGAAAGAAGCATATTAAGTATGTATGGTTGTTAAAAAATATATATATTTAAATAATACAGTCCGAGAATTGTATTAAAAGTTCCTAAAAATAACAGGAAAACTCACAAAAAATATATTTTTTTAAATTCATCCAATTCGCTAGTTTTACACAAACATCCTGCATGTATTACGTTCACTAATTGTGTTAATTGTACTGTTATTGTTATTCATTGAATATAATATGAAATATGTCACTTAGTAAAGGGTCTTCAATTCACTTAATGATGGATGATAAATTGTCTTAATTTTTGGTCCCTATAAGGTCAATCATCAAGTGGATAGGTCTTTGTCCTCGCAATATTATTAAAACACACACACACACTCACACGTATACACAGCTACACACAGACTAATTAAGAGACTGGATTGAATACCACACCGGCATCTGAGAGTGTAAGGATGACAGAGGAATAATGGATGTAACAAAATTAAAAATCAAAAACATGCCCCAACTACATTTTTCAGGAGCATATCTAAGTGTTATATGTTCCCAATGCAAGACCGTTTCTTGACTTATATCTCCCCAGTAACCATTCAAACTACATTTAAAACATCCATCTCCCCTAGTTTGTTTGAAGAGCGAAGCCCATAAAAATCTCTTACAATGAGGACCCTGGGAACATAGGAATGATACCATTTTTTCTAAAACCAATTCTAAAAATAATGAAAGGGTCCAGCCATTGTAACCATATTCAACCCATGAAGATAAACACGTGTTGGACACTTCTACCTGTATTTGTGACCTTTGAGAACCTCAGTTCTCTACTTGCCTCTCCCACAGTGTCTTTTAACATCATGCAAATTGCAAAAACACCATCACCCATTCAATACAGTACCTTTCTCCGTGTGTCTTTCTTGTGGTGTCCGGAAAAAGCCGCAGACTCCGTGCGCGCAAACGACGAAGGTCTCCAAAGGGGAGTCGAGAGCCTGGATCTGCTTTCCTGCGGTGAGTCCCGTTGTTTCACTGTTTATTCTCTGTTTGGTTCCCGCACTTTGTGCTCAGCTGTCCCACTTCAAGCTCCCACTCACAACCTGCTCTGGACTTAAAGCGTAACATCGGATCAAGATATTAGCCCAGGTTGGTTAACAGACCAGTGAGAAAGAATTATCTTCTTCATGAATGGACATTTCTGTTTATTGAATGTCACCATGACGCATGGTATTTGTTGCACTAAAGCCTCTTTGTATGTTTATAAATAATCCTTCAATTTCTTAACAGTATGGAATGTGTAAGGTGCTCTGCCTTACTTTGTGCTATTTAAATCAAATTTCAGTAAAACCTGTCATTTCTCAGGGCAATGACTCCGGGCAGTGCTATGTTGGGAAATAATAAGGAAAAGCTGTCTTAAATTTAGTTTTTGACATGATAAGTTCTAATGAAGTGAATCATGGTAGTTGCATGTGATTTCTTTGGTCTGTATTTTAAATAATTTAAACATCAAGGCGTTTGACAGATATTTTTCAAAACTCCTTCAGGCTACCAGACTAAAGGTGTGTCCAACGTGTTCTCGGTCAAAGGAATAGTTCGACTGATCCTTATTATTCGCTTTCTTGCTGAGAGTTTGATGAGAAAATCGATACCTTACTCATATCTGTCCATTTAGTAGAAACAATTAGTTTAGCTTAGCATAAAGACCGGAAACAGGTTGGAAACAAGCCTGGCTCTGTCCAATGGTAACACATTCCACATACCAGTCCGTCTAAAACTCCATTAACACATTAAAATGTTAATAGATATAGTTTTAGGTGGATGTTGTGATCATTGGATAGTCAGGCTACCTGTTGTTAGTTTTTATGCTACGCTAAGCTAAATGGCTGCTAGCTCTATAAGTTAATATGTAACGTACAAACATGCAAGTTGTATCAGTCTTCTCACCTAACTTGGCCCAACAAATGCACTTTTTTCCCCCAAAATGTTGAACTATTTCTATCATTTCTATCAAAGGAGAAGTACACAATAAGGCTCCTTTGACTAATGAATTATCAACACTAACATGACTTTAACTGTGTATATTGGTGGGAGAGGGCCTGAACTGTTAGACCTGTAATTCAATGGCCCTTCAATAAAAAAAAATGTTTTACAATCACTTTTCCAAATTAGACTAAAATAAGTAGACCACATGAAAAAACCTGCTTAAAACCAAGATGTATTCTCTGTTGTTGAGTCCTGTAAGATTAGAAAAAGCTGGAACTGGAACATTTGAACTTTTTTAAAGAAAAACCCATGAGCTCAATAATCGTCGTAATCGTCGTATCGTCGTATCGTCGTATCGTAATCATAAGGGTTCGCTGTTCAAAGGATGTCCTCTCCGACAGACACACACTTTTGTACACTTTGACACACACTTTCATAAACATCTCACAAAATGTGCAGCAGCTCTCTGTCCTGGCCCCGCCTCTCCCTCATAATCAGGATTTAAACTAATCTTTGCCAGCCAAACCTGATTAAATGTACCCTGCCTGCAGTGTTTGTTCATGTGTGTGTGTGTGTGTGTGTGTGTGTGTGTGTGTGTGTGTGTGTGT
>CALSBV010011010.1:383504-398682 GCA_943590825.1 Bovichtus diacanthus
GAGAGAGAGGGAGAGAGATTTAAAAACAGTTTGGGTTTGTGGAATCATTTGGTTTCATATTCTGATTCTAAATCGAGGAATCTAACAACAGATATCTATGAGATTGTCTCTGTTAAACCATGTTCTCTCACAAGTTTGTATGGTGTCTTCAGGCTCTTAAAATGGACCTTATGTCACTATCTGTTTTGAAACAACCACATCTAATTGTCTTTTTCTCCTAAGTAGCTATAACTCCAACCCTACAGCACCCAGTGTTCCTAAATGCAGAATTATTTCCCCACGATCCCCATCGCAAAACATAGGAGGGGAAAATCTAACTCGCACGAGGGCTGATACCATCAGCTAATTATGTGGATCAATGAACTGACCCAAGCTGCCGTTATATGTTCCTTTTCAGTGAGAGAAGCAGTTCAGAGACTGACAACAGAGGTACAACAACACTCAGAACAAAAATATATATCTATACACTGTCCTGCCAATGAGTCGTGGCCCCTGTGAGGGAAGAACAACGTGAGGACAGGAAATAGTGAACAGGGTTTTTGCTTTTAATTTTTTTCCTCCAACTACAAACCACACAGCAGCTATTCACTGCTAAAATCTGCAGCAAAATTATCTCAATATGTGAGAATGTATTCTTTTTTTTATTTCTATAGCTCACAGTATTCCTCAAAATGTCCAACCAGCACTATAGTTCAGCAACTATAACTCTACATGTCCACACAATAATGCCTCTGTGAGAGCAGCTTGGTCACTGTGGTCCGTGTGATAACGATGGAATAAGAGGATCAAGTGTGGAGAGGGTGTGCTGTAGGTCTGGCAGGACAGTCTGATCTATATATATGTGTTCATCTACATTACTTTATTTAGTATTTACAAAGTCAATACATACAGTACATCCACAAATCTCCATGATTCAGTTGGTAGCCCCATCACAGACAGTGAGTGAAATGCTCGATGGACACAGAGAGAGGTGGAAGGGTTGGACGTCCAGGGTGTTTTCTTTAAAGGGGAGGCAACAGAAAACGTTACGCAGTGACTGGTTTTATAAACTTAATAGAGATAGTTTATGGTAGGGACATGAAAAAAAGAGTCACAAGATGAAGCAAGCCGTAACTATAACGCTCCGATGGTTGCCAACAATGCCATTAGCAATTTTTAATGGCCTTTTTACGCCTTTACCATCCTTATGGCCAATAAAAGAAACTTGAATTTATTGGCTAACGTGCCGTGTCTTTAAGGCAGTTCACATAAATGTATAGGCTAAGGATCACATAAATCACACAATAACACTACTCCAATATTATCGTGTAAAATGATGCATGAAGGCATTTCAATTCTCCATTTCGGTGTCATCATAATTCAAGAGGCCCTGGAAGAATGAAAAGAAAATCCACCCCAATTCTACGAGCACCTCATAACTATAACAAATATATAAAGATACAGCAATCTATTTAACTCTAATAATTTGCTCTGCTCTGTCATGTCATTAATATTTCTTCTTATGGATTCTTGCTACAGACCAGTCCGACTAATAAAATGTAAAAAAAAAAACGTTTTATTTTGTATAGCCCAATATCACAAATCACAAATTTGGCTCAGGGGGTTTTAAATAAGTGCCAATGAAAAGCCATTCAGTGGAAATGATATTCATATGGGAAAACACTCATGTGATGGTTGTATGGTCATACTTGTATAATGATATAAATTGTGTTATGCTCATTAGAGATTGGAAAATGATCACATTTATCATTAATTAATATAAACTCAATAAAAATGTTTGCTTTTAACATCTTCTACGCAGGAAAACTTCATATAGACCACAAATAATTAACTTAATACACTTAATAACTTTGCTTTATGCGTAGACAGAAAGGAAATCCTTTTTTTGGCCATGACACATAAATCAGTATTCTGGTTTTGACATTATCTGTTGCTTGCTCTTTAAAGTTTTCCACACTGTTATAAGATAAAGGTAAACAGGTGATGGAAAAGAGGATAACAAAAGTAACTGAGGACAAAAAGGAGGCCAAACAGACTTCAACAAGAGGAACAAGGTTAGTGCCTGCTGTTATCTCCTCTAGCTCCATTACTTCCTCCCTTCTTTACCCAGCCAGCATCGGCTCTCTTCAAAGACACTCTACTGTACATCACTCATGTACATTCATGCATATACCGAAAAACCACACAATTACAAGTAACAGATTCCAGCAGGAGAGAAATCCACCTCATCCAAAGACAAATATAATAAAACCAGCAATTTAAATAATTAATTAATCACTTAACCATCCTTGACTTTCAGCATGGGCTCTGCTTCACCAAAACTGTTCTCAGGATAGGAACAAACGGTAGAGTAAGATTAGATTTGCGATGATAAAAAGAGAGACCAATGTTTCATGGTAGTTATTGCTATCGCTGGATAAGACCATTTATCCACTGGAGGTGACAGAATGGATGACAGGGCAAGAACTGATGCAGATCACATAAAGTTTTACTTTCAAAGAACCATTTATCTATCTACAGCGAGCGGGAGGAGCTGTGTGTTCATTATGGCTGCTAATGTTAAAACCACCGCCATGATAACGAGTTATTGCAGCTATAAGGATGTGAAGTTTGTTAAAAGAAAGACTCATTCACTGGGCATTTCCCTTTGCAGAGTGATACATTTGACTTCTACCCTCGTACACTATCTCTGTGTGTGTATGTGTGTGTGTGTGTGTGTGCATTACTGCATGTTTAAATTACTGCACTTTCAAGCGGCCCGTTTGAACAGCCTAATGGAACTGAAGAGCTAGAAATGATCTAGAAAGAGAGAGAAATAAAAAAAAAAAATATGGCTGGAAACCTTGAAGACCTTACAACGCTACAGCAACACACACACACACACACGTACACACACAAACTCACAAAGCAGCAGAAAAGCCAATGAATGCCTCAACGTATTTACGGGAGATAGTCGGTCAGGAGTGTAGCAGAGACGACGTAACACTCTCAGCACAACCCCAACTTTGCAGGCGCAGTTTGTAGACTTGCAAATTGATTTGAACAACAAAAGCAAACACTGCATGACACAAATGGAGAGACAGAGGTATTATGACAAACCCCCCCTCCCACCTAAAAAAAACAAAAAAAAAAACAAAAAAAAGAAGAAGAAGAAAAAAAAAAAAATCACAGGATCAAAACTCAACAATGAGCAGATACAGCTTGGTCTGGAAAAACTAAACATCCACAGACAAACTTACAGACAAAATCCTTTTAAAAACCCTGTTCATATATATTTATATTTATATTTATATATATATATTTCAATACAATTATTCAGCTCCCTGTTATACGGCATACTGTATATATACACCATTGGGATATCTTAAGTAGAAATAAATCCTAAAATGCAGAGATAAATGACACTATTTTCTCTGTAGTTTAGAACGGTTTAGTGACTGAGAGAGAGAAAGAGAGGACTGACTGATAAGATCTATAGCTACTGGAGGCCTCAGAGCAGGGAATAAGATGGGGACACTGGATGGAAAAACAAATAAGAGATGGATGGGACTCAAGGGGGGTGGGATGTGTTGGAGGAGATCATCTGAAAACTGGGAGTTTACTGGGTCCAGGTCCCTGAAAACCAGATTGTACCGCAGAAGCGGGGGGGGGATGGGGGTTTGGACCGGCCGGTCAGATGTTGCGTCAGTTGGAATAGAAGGAGGATGTGAATCCGCTGGTGTCTGGGTAGTCCGGTCTGAAAGACATAGAAAGAGGCCAGAGCATAAACAAGAGAACTTTCTACTGTCTGATGTGAATAAATAATTGATCAGTCAAAAAGAAATAGATATCTACACTAGGGGTGTAACAGTACATCGATATGAGGCTCAGCGTAAGTTCAATCAGGAAGACTACCTTTACGCTTCATTCATTCTCAATTCTCTCTCTCGCTCCTCCAGCTGCTTCTAACCAGCTGATTATGGGCGTCCACCCTTTTAGTTCACCAACTAGTTTTTTGCCACGATCCCAAACAGCCAATCGTGGCGCTGCTGTCAAACTTTAAATCTGCTCTCCTCTCTGCTGCAGGTCAGCTGTCATTTCAGGCGGTATCGTTGCGGCCCTCCTCCACCTCGTTCACCTCCTGTCATCACATCCAGTGCCCAGGTCGAGCTCATCAGAAGTCCGCTCCTCCTCACATCCAGTTCCTCAGCATTCTTTTCATCTCTCCATCCCCACCAGTGTCTAGACACCATGGGGGGGTTTCTTATTCTACTTACAGCTTCACTTCCCCCTAAAATATATGATTATCACGATGGGGTCTAATGGCCAAAGACTTATTCATCTTGTGCACGTCAGTACATTCTAGTTCACTCTAATATCATCAATGCCTGCGTCACCATTTTTCGTCCGAGCATCTTTAGATTGTTTTTCATTTAAATGTCTGGAGGAGATTTTTGTGAGTTGAAAGAAATGTAGAATTGCGTTAAGCGGGCATATGATATCGTGTCATATCGATCACAGGCCCCTGAATTGTATCGCGGCTTTGTGATATCAGCAAATATTGTTTCGTTGTCCAAACAATTAACATAATATCATGATGAATCGTAATCCTAATATACGAACAGTCAAACAAATACTAAGGTGCAATGAACTGTCACACAATACGCACTTTAAATTCCTCTCACCTGATGAGCAGCAGCATTCACGGTCCAACACAACCTCAGTCCTCTAGAGCCACCATCCCTTTCACTGGGTCCTTCACTCTCATCTGACGCACACAAGACAAACAATCAGCGCAGAAATGTTGTAGTTTCATGATGATTCCCATTGAGCATGTCCTCAGAGCCCGTCCTGTTTCAGGACTCCACAGTTGAATTACTTAGTTTTACTAATATGTTTTACTGACTTAGGAATGCGTTTTTGTTCACCTCATCTAGCTCCTTGCGTGTCTCCTCCTCCATGCGACGAATGTCTTCCATGTTCAAGTCGATCCATTTGTCGATCCAGCAGAACAGCTGACGGTGGAAATTAGTGAACAAACGCTTCTCTTGCTGTGAAACAACATATGAGGATAAAGAGAAAGTCATATTGTGTTTTTAAAAAAAGGAATCAGATTGTTTTCCAAGTCCAAATGATAAAATCAAGCTGCTTGATTATCAGAGATGTTGCTTTACACTGTTTCTCCACTAGAGGCTGGTGCAGCCCTGTATTTACGCATCATAGTGGGTGGCACTTTACCACTATTAGCTACCTCAAGCTAAGATGCAAGACACTGTATGTATTGTAAGCATGCAAAGGATGCATGCAACAGTCCTTAACACACACACACAATCCCTCCTCAGAAGCTGACCTTGACCTGTGGCTACCTGGATGTCTTAATGATCCCAGTGTCAAACTGGTATATGCCACAGTCCAACCTGTGAACACACCTTTTGAATGAAGCTCTCCACTTTATTTTGCAGGCCCCACCACTTGAATTTGACAGTGACCAGTTTGTAGGCACACATGTGTGGGCAGTCTGTCTTCTTAGGAAGTTCCTTCTGCAGAAGCACAAAGGTACATACAGGGATTTTTTTAATTGTTAACAAAGTTATAAAGGGCTATGAAATATATACAAGCTCAATTTGTTTGAATTATATTTATCTTTTAATCTGTTGCATGATTTTAGAGGTCTACAACGACAACAACGAAAAGTTCCTATTTGGCTTTTTCTCATTTTGGAGATTCAAATGAAGTATTCCATAAATTGAATTTTCCTACCTGACTGCTTAAAATTGCCTTTCCAAGTTTCTCTACACGAACATAAACTAAACTGAGAGGTAAACATTAAAATATTGATTTATTTATCTACCTGTTAATGTGTTTGTTGGCCTGTTGGCTAGTGTGCTCAAAGTAGCTGTGGCCCCGGTTACATTATGATTAAATGTTTGTCCCGTGCCAGTTATTTCAGCGCCGACTAAACGTGGCTAAGAAACAAATGTCGGTGCAAGTGATATTTTTTATTTTGCACTTCAATAATTAACTCCAATGTGGTTGGAGTTCTGTGATTAGCATGTATTTCAGTGGCTTTAAATATGTGAGAAATGAGCAACACGGCGCTGTACCTTCCAGTCCGGTCCTAGAGGGCCTCGTCCTGTCTTCACTGACTTGTACCTGCAAGGGTCCTCCTCTGGCTTGTAGTCCTGGAGAGAGGCAAGAGAAACCAAAATGAACAAAATGGACGAGGAGGTGACTCAATCAGTAAGAGATCTAGTGGCTGTGATCTCAATGTGGATCTCAAGATAAACGTTTTCACCTTCGGCTCCACTTGGCTTCTATCTGCGATATCCAGATAGACTACATCCACCTTCTTCCAGGTTTCTGCATCCAAACCGTGTACCTGAAAGAGAAGCACAGAGCACAGCTGGATACATGCAGCCCTCATACAAGAGGGACGGGAACACAAGGCTCAGAGTAAAATGTTTCTGAAAGCCCATAAGAATAGTAAGAAAAAAGAAACATGGGCGACACATTTCTCTAGTAGTTAGTGGAACCGTTTTTAGCAGTATTGGATGCTGCCAGTTTTTTACATGATTATATTCATTTATACATAGGAGCACTGTCCCAGGTAATTACTGCATGGGAGCTTATAACAAGGGGGTTGTTTCGGTATGTCCTGCACAAGAATTCATAGAGGAATGTTTTATTAGAGGACACGTAAACAGACATGTTTGGAAATGTTGTCACTAAACTGCCAGCAGTAGAGGAAATGGATAATAAACAAAAAGCACCCATACATGGTGTGAGATACAGTATAATTTAAAAATAAAAATCAAGCATTAGTGATGTAAAATGAGCACTTCTTTGTCACGTGCATTGTTTAAAGTCATCCCAAAAAACAGATTTAGAAAAACTCAAGCACATGCATGCACCTCCTCAGCTCAATACATTCTTTAATAATTACATTTTCGAGATGCCCCGTGTCAGGTTTGTGCCATGTCTCAATCTTGATCAGGAAGTTATCTTTCATATACTCGTTCTGCAGAGAAAAGAGAAATTATTCTGAGTGATGAGGGAAAAGTAAATCTACAGAATAAAGTGTAAGCAAGCGAAAAATCCATTAAATACAAACGACACAGGTCAGTCTCCTGCTCTCACACACACACCAACACAAACACACAGACACACACACACCAACACAAACACACAGACACACACACGCCAACACAAGCCCACACTATCCCTGCTGCTGCTCTGTCAGTGAAATAGATCAAATTTCTTTCTCAACTTTCAGGTTAATTTGTTCCCTCTATGGGCATCAACGTTTCCTTTGTGTTAACATACATGAAATCTGTAAAGCTTAAAAGAAGAAACAAATACTCACAGTGATAACTGCAGAACCAGATGAAAGAAAGCGCAGGAGCAAACAGAGAGAAAGAAAAAGTAATGCAGTTGAGGAACATATGAGAAATGTAATAGCATTGGTGAATGTACAGAGGTCAAAGGGGAATTGTACAGCAATGTTTGTCAGAGGGTGGGTATTGTGTGTGTGTGTGTGTGTGGGGGGTGGTTCAGGTTGTTCCTTTGACGGTCCCGTGTGTTTGTATGAAAGATGGCTGTCTGGCAGCCGCCAGTGTGTGTGTGATCTCAACCTGAAAGGCCCGAGTGATTGCATTTCTCTTCTCACTGGACATGCAGTTAATAATTCAACTACTCCTTCAAGGTGACAGAGACACAGCGAGAGAGAGAGACAGAGACAGAGAGGTACTTGGAGAACAACAATCCCTTTGACAGATCAGCATCTACGTGACTTCTAAGTCATTCGAGTCAACTGTATTCACGCATTACAGTGCATTCAAGCTTTTGTTTATTGCATCAAAATGTGAGTTTTTATGTATTATTGTAGGTATGGTGGCATTGGAAAACGCTCCAGATGTGAAAGATTGGGTAAATGCAACGGTAGAGATCGCATCCTATGAGTCCATGCTTAATAGATTAAAGGATAGTTTGGAGGATGGGACCTCTATTGGACCTTTATGTAGATCGATGGAGTGCCTGTTTAGATTTTAAACCTAGCCAAAACTTTTGTATTGTGGATTGAAACTCTCACTTCTGTATGTGCTACTTATTTTAATTTAATTTAACATATGTAATATTTCCTACACCATGTCTTGTAACAGTGTCTACTCGTGAAACCCTGAAATTATATGACGGTTTTCTTGCTGTCCTGTACCAAAAAACATTTTAATTTTCTCATAGACTTCTATACAATCGGACATGCAACCAATAGAGTCCCCACCTTCTGTTCTGGCTATTAGAAAGAATGCAGGTTGAAGGCACTTCCTCATTGGCTTCACTTTCAGATCCGGAGGCTGCCGCTTTGTGTAAAGTTTATGTGTGTGTATGTGTGTGAGTGGGTGTGTGTGCTACCTGTGCGACAGTATGGGTATGCGTTCCAGGCTTTCTCGTGGATGTTGAGAGCTGAAGCTGGAGCCAACATTCTGACGAATGACGGCACTTTACTGCAGGACAGAGGAGTGAAGAGAAAACAGACCATAGTAAGTCTAATGGTATTTTAATTAATACATTTTATTAGTTACAGGTAAAATACATAGTTGATAAAAATCAATATTAGATTTAGGTGAAAACTGCATGATTAAATGGTGATTAGCTTATTTTAGTTTAGCAGGGGGAAAACAGCTAACACACTAAACTAAGATGTTGAACATGATAAACTTTATACCTGCAGAAGTCCTTGTTACTATGTTACCATGCTAATGTTAACATGTAGCTTCCTGTCCTTATGCTAAGCTAAACTAACCTGGTTGCTGGCTGCACCTTAATATTTACTGTAGACAGACGAAAGTGGTATCGACCTTTTCATCTGACGCAAAGCAAATAAATGTATTACCCAAAAAGTCGAACTACTCCTTAAAAAGCTTCGGAGTGAGCCAGGGAGAAGTCTTTAAAGTGATGGGATAAGAGACTGAAGCAGATAAATATATGAATGGATGGGAGCCAAGAGATGTGGCCTCGAGGGCAAGATGAATGAAGTCGTCTTCCTGAATGAACTTTTAAACCTGTTGGACAACCGCTCACCTCTGCAAATGGTAAATTTTGTGTGTGTACTGTCCCTTCTCTCCATCTTTCTCGTAGGGCTCATTTTTTAGCACCTCCACTCCTTCTCCTCCACCTGTCTCATTCTTACTGGCCTCGGCCACAGAGTACAGCTGGCCGACCTGGTACTGAAAAACAGAGAAAAAGACAGGTTGGACTGAGGAAGAAAGTGTGTTCAAAGGGAGAAATAAGGAGCTGTTTGCCCCCGACAGGTATTATTCTAGATGAGTGAGCTTTCACAGTCAAATACATCTTTTTTTTTTTTTTTCATGTGTATTTCATCAGCTCATCTATTTCAATCTTAAATGGTGGATTACTTTTTCTTCTGATCCGTTTCCTGATCTCTACCTTCTACTTTCCTTGTCACTGAATCCTCATAATCTCTCCTATACACTCTTTGTTTGTCTTCTCGACCGGTCAGCTTCTTTCACAAACTGTACACTTTCTCCTTCCTTCATCCCTCTCTTCCTCTGATTCCCCATCTTCCTGGTCCCGAGTGTGCATGCAAGCGTTTAAACACAGGAAAATGGTTCCTTTCATTTCTTAATCACTTCTAATCCACCATATAACCTCTGCACAGAGCTGGACCAGTGGGGAGACATACGTACATCACGAAGATGAAACAGGTCGATGTAGTCAGAATTATTACGTTGTTTCCACAGCAGAGAGATTACAGTTATTCTCTCTATTCTATTGTGCGTTAAAATCAAATCATGAGAATATTATAGGTTACCTTTTTACACACATATAACAAAGCAACAACATCCCCAGAGAAAACCCACAACACTGAAATGTTTGTATTATATTAAGGCTCATTAGTCATGTTGAAGAAATACAATCAGTAAGATGAGCCTGTTTTTTATCGATTTTATTTATAGACACATCTAAATTTGCCAGAACGTCTCTATACAGAGTCAAATGGTGATCGAATGCTCTCCTGTCCCCTCCTGAAATATGGAAACAGTTACTGAGTAATGAAAAAAAGAAATAACTAATCAGAGGACAGTTAATGTAGAAAGATAAGCGCAGCATAACAGAAAATATAAGACACTGTTGAAAGCCAATAAATAAAAGGGTCCGAAGACAAATAACAAAGGTGAGTATAATTTAAAAACAAAATAAATCCACCTTTTTATTTGTTCTGCTGGTTTTGAGAAGCACAACAAATTCACAAATGTAGTACAAGAACAAAAGCAATTTTAAAAACAGTCTTGTGGTTGTAATGCTTTGTGGAACATTGGAGCTGCTGTCCATGATTAAATTGGTTTATCTTTATCTTCTATAACAGTGGATTGTTTGAATGAATTACAATCCCAGAAAGAAGTTCTGTCCCTCTGATACAAAACCTTACATGAATATTTTGGATTGCTGAAATGTTTTCTGTCCAACTCCATCGTAGCTACAATATTTTACTCTAATTTGGTCCAGGTATGCAAGTGCTTGATTAAAACCGTGAAAAACAATTGAACACTCACATAAAATCACCTCATATATGTGCATGGGATGTAATTCTGCAGCTTCCTTTCAGGTGGTTGTAAATTGCAGTTTTTTACTTTTCAGTTTTTTTAATTACAGCAACCAAAAAACATGCAACAAATCCATGTTAATGTTATTCAATTGTTAAATGTCCTCCATAATGAATATTGGGTTTTCCCTTTTATCAATTGATTTGACTGTCTGGAGGAAATCTGAAAGCTCTAGTCGCAGATTTCCCTGAAATTTGGAACTCCAAGTTCTGAGAAAACTTTGGCAGTAATTCTAGATAACTCATATATCACTATGGACTTTTATATATTAACTATGGGTAAGTGAACTGAGGCCAAGTCCTACACATATTTTCTTACACTTTGATCAATACCCACAGATCCTTTATTAAATGGCAGCTCTCCACTGTGTTCAGAAACAACAGTACCAGATGGTCACTATTTCAGCTATTGTTTGAACTACCTTCGGACTTTTGGATTAAAGCCACTATTCAGAGACTGCTCATTTCGGCCATGGCCTTTTGACCTTTTGTGTGCATTTAAAAGGTTACTCCTCCACAGCAACAGCAATGAAATTTACAAAGACAAAGACCCAGATACCTGTGCCAAGCTGGTTTAAATGACCTTCACATAATGTGAACACTAAGATGAAACAAAGAAAGAATAATCGTGACCACGATAGTCTATGGATTGAATTACTAGACACAGCTGGAGAGCAACCGAGAGACTGTTCCCGCAAGTCAGCTGCAGACACCGCGACTGCCAACAAAATAAATGGGATGCAGGAACAGCAAAGCCTCCTGGGTCAAAGTGTTGGACAAATATAATTCAACCTTGCCTTGTGGGGTGAGTCCATGTTCTGTTATACCAGAACTTCCTTCTTTGGCGAAAATAAAATACTGTACTGATGAAAAGTAAATACTGCCTACTGATAACGCTTTAGGTTCAAATCTAACAGACAGGAAATTCAATTCAGTAAACTCTCCAAGGATCACCAGCGAGAAGAGCCTCATTCAGCATTTAGCCCACTCCCCAAAACAAAACCTTTGTTCAGAGACGTTCATCCGTAGTCATCCCTAGTGAAGGTACAACTGCTGTGCTTTTTGAAAGAATCAAATTCAATCAGTGGGAGTTTTGAAAGAATGGAAATCAAATCAAACCGAAGATGGAATTCAATCACAACACCCCATGTGTGATTCGGTGGCAGTGGGGGGAGGCAGAGAAGATGAAGCTCTGGAGGGACGTGCTCCGAGGGCAGAGGGGGCACATGTGGTTCAAGAGACAGGGGACGTTTCTGTATTCACATTCACACATTTTAGTCAAAAAATGATCTCTTAGTATGTTTTCCAGTGTCTAACTGTGACATAACAGGCTGACCGTCACACAACTTCCGGGCCTCCTGCTCTAAAGGAAACCTGCCTCATTATGTAGATGTATGATTAAGATCAAGGCAACAAACAGACACAGTTAAAGAGAAGCAACATGTGCAGATTAAAAGCCTTCCGGAGGAAATGCACGGGGGAAAAAAATAGCATTGTTCCGTCCACTGCCTTGTGGTTTGGAGTTAGAATGAAAATGAGATTCTCCGATTTGGCTGAAGTTGCATTGACGTGGCACAATGCATTAGGGGCAGTTGCTGTCTCGGCTGCAAACGGGTTATCGTGTCTCTGAGCACTCACAGCTGCTTTACGCTGATACTTGAAGCTGTTTATTGTGTGGAATCGCAGATTAAGTGCTTGTTAACTACATTAGTAAATGTTTATTTGTCAATAATAAACAGCACAAGTCAAATGTCTCTACCAAAAGTAGATTACTCTCAAGTAAGTGCATAAATATGAGGGTGACAGCAAAGTGTGTGTGTATGTGTGAGGGGGGGTGAGAGGAAGTCATGGAAGTAGTTTCAGGTGACTCATTTACGATGCAGGCCTGAATGGAAGAGAAGGCTGCAATGGAAATGAGGATATCAGGGGACAGATGGACACAGAGAGAAAAGAGGACACAGGAGACAGAGACTGTGCTCACTGTGTTGGTTTATAGCTGTATCTGACTAAACCCCTCTTTAATATGATCACAGCTGCCACTTTTCTATGCATAGTTTGTGAGATCCTTTTTTTTTTTTTTAACCTTCAGTTGTTTGCCCCGTCCATGTCCCTTCCAGTGCTTGAAGATATATAATCACTATTGAGAATATAAAACAAAGATATAAACACATTAAAGTCCAACGGCCACTCAAGAAAGATCAGCTTTTGTGATGGCCTCACTTTTACAAATACAGTTAACCAGAGAATCAGATAACACACACGCACGCACGCACGCACGCACGCACGCACGCACGCACGCACGCACGCACACACACACACACACACACACACACACACACACACACACACACACTGAAATGAAACTTACCTCTTCCACAGAGATAGGAAGAATCACTCGACTGGAAGAGAAGGAAAAAAGAGGGAAGTTAAAAAATCATAAAGTAAAATTACAGATACTGTAATTTCATTCTATTCCAGTGAAGAAAACACAAATTCAAAATACATACAGTGTCTTTTTCCTTCATATTGATACTTGTTTTAACCAGCTAAAACTCACAATGTCTGTTTTCCCTGTGAACAATCCAGTGATGTGATTGTTGTATAAGTCTGTAATAGTATCATATTATTATGGACATTTCACCAATACTGTCTGGAGAGTTCCTTTGGTTTCACTGTACTTTCTTGTGTGAGCAAAACTATCCCTAAAAGCTCACATTAATCACGCCTAAATGTGATAATAATAAACTCTATGTGTGAGCTGGATTAGCCTGGAGAGATCCTGTGAGTGACATACTGACAACATGGACTGACATCTTTAACCATTCAGCTCAATTTCAGATCGGGACCCCAATTATGTGACAAACATGCGTCTTTCCCATGAAGCTGTCTCTAAGGACTCTTCTGCTGAGCTGGGGTAAGCCCACGGGGATTTGTAATGAGGGACTATATGAGCTTTACAAACAGTACATGACAATCAGACAGTTATGGTCCTGACGAGTTCATTCTTATTAAGGGAATTTTACCTCTCACAGAGCAAAGAGTAGACTTTCTTCAATGTTTTGGCAAAATAAATGACGAGGCTACTTCTCTATGCACATCCTTTATTGACAATATGATAATAAAATCTAATACGGATTCCAAACTGAGCAAAAATAACAACTGCCCTTTAAGTATGAAATTCATGTATTGAGTCATCAGGGGATAATAAATGATCTATTGTTTGCTATTCTGAGGAGAAGATGAGAGGATGCTTCACTGAAGACAAAATGCAAAACCTGAGCTGTGAAGCCGGGTTTTCACGCGGAGCGCTTCTCCTAAAAAAGGTTTAGAGCAGTTTCCATCAGAGGTTATGCTTGATATAAGGAGAAAACATTGATTTTTAATAGGCTATCATCATTATTATTATTATCCTTATTTTATAGAAACAAGACAAGGTGGGGATAAAGTGCAGGATTATACGCTTTTTTTACATCTTTGAACTCAGGGGGTGATATAAATAAAAGGTATTATTTCTAAGTGTTAACCTAAATATAGCAACATGTAACATTCTGTTACAATAAAGACAATTATTTTCTTCATAACCCAATAAAAGTCACCACTATCTAGGACTACGGAGGCGGCTCTTCCCAGTGCTAAAGCTGTTTGCTCGCGACTCTGCTTCCTCTTCATGATTCTGGTGTTATCTATGTATGTGGATATTTATGCTAAATCCCAGCCCTTCCTCAGTTTCCAGGCATTTTTTATATTTTATAGTTTTTATTTGCAATTGTTTGAAAGATTCTTAAATATTTGCAGGTCAGGTGAAAACCAACACCTCCTGATGGGTAGAAACGGACCACACATGTGGCTGCTAGTGGCTGTGCTGGGCCTAATATAGTGAAAAGCACAATTTTGGATCTTTCAGTTACCTACAGTATTTTACTTAGAAATCTATTAGACACGTTTTTCATTTGATCTGATGATCAGTGTTACTTCTTAAGTAACTGATCGCAAAAGAAGTAGGTTAATGTGATGATGTGTTGATTTGATTGAACTTCTATGTGTAATGTAATCTAACATGTAATCTAATGGAATGGAATAAACCTCTTCTTGCAGCTTGGTATAAAATACAAGCAGTGAGGGATACAAAAGGAAATAATAAAATGGTGTTCTTCAGCTTGGTGCAATGTAGAATGATGAATATAATCACAATTTGACGAACCTGGTTGGTTACAAGTTATTGATGGTGAAAGATAACTCACAATTACAAGTTTCTGGTAACTTTATTATTTGGTGATGTAGCCCCAGTACACTTTACAGATCTGCCCACACACATACAGTATAAGCATGTGAGGAAAGACTCATTCTGCAAAAAACTATTTCGGAGTATTTGGAAGCAGCAGCTGCTGCTCCTTTCTCTGACACGCGTCCACTTTGTACCACATAACGCACATACAGTATGCAGCCTTGTTGATTGTTTTGTAACCGTGTGATGTATGCCCAAAATCACATAATCCCGCATCCCATTTGCCTCTGAATGTAATCTGGGTCTGAGTCCCAGCCAGACATTGGATGGGAGGCCAGATGCTGCAAGGAAGG
>CALSBV010011010.1:402277-475528 GCA_943590825.1 Bovichtus diacanthus
CTATCTATCTATCTATCTATCTATCTATCTATCTATCTATCTATCTACCTACCTACCTACCTGTCTGTCTGTCTGTCTGTCTGTCTGTCTGTCTGTCTATCTATCTATCTATCTATCTATCTATCTATCTATCTATCTATCTATCTATCTGTCTGTCTATCTGTCTATTGTAGCCTATATATGTCGACAGGAAGTTTCCCAAGCCTGACAAAGATCTCTGTCAGATTGAAACGTTGCGCGGCTAAAATTGCTGGGAGTTTTGAATAGTGTGCAGATAATTTGTCTGATTCTTTCCTTAGTTTGATATTTTTGATCCAGCATCTATACACATTTTTGGGATGTGAGTACCGTGCCTCACATTGTCCAACAGAACATGCTGCGAATGGCCCACTACTTGCTTTTTACAGTGACTTTCTAAGGTAGTGCTCTCATGTTGCCTCTTTGAACTGTGTACCTCAACAAACCACAGGGGGGCGGCCCGCCAACAAACAGTTGCCTCACCATCAGCGGCAGCAGCAGCAGCAGCAGAGCTCCAGGAGCCACAGTCCCTGATGTGTGAGTGACGTGCTCAGATCTATTCTCAGGTGACAAGAGGGGCTGGGGTGTCAAGTGATAACCATCTGCCGGAGCGTATAATATCAGATGGCAGAGTGGAGGCCTGGTGAAAACCAAACATGTAGTGAGAGTGTGCCGGGAACATCTGGTGGAAAACCGGTTCAGTTACTCTTACAGTAATCCCTCCTCTGAAGGCGTGGAGGCAGGAGACACCCTGTCTTTAAACACTGCTGGTAAAGTTTTCATACATAATACACGTATACAGAACTGTGTTAAAAACAGAAATCAGTCTCAAAAAAGAAATATAGACAGAAATATAGACAGATCGGTGTCTATATTTTTGCAGGTTTGGTTTAAATGTTTGTGTAATTACTTTCTGTTCTTTTTCAGCATGTTTCAAATGCTGTTGGTTGTGTATCAGAAACTTGACTATAATTCTGTTGCAATTAGGCCTGAAAGTAGAACAAAAATGTGCCCTTGTTTCTTCTTTCAGAGGGATGCAATACTGACCTCTGCTGGTTGGCTGCACGACAAGCTAAAAACTCCATCGACTGCTAATTTGTGCCACTTTTCTGAATTTTGTTAGACTTATAAACACAAATAATACTGGCAGATATTGTAAAACTATTGCAAATCTCAAAAATCTCACTGTTGTCCTCTAAAACCTGAATTTCAACTGTTATAATGTCACCGCACTCAGAATTTGAGTGTTAAATAACCACAGTTCGACCTGCAACCAGGTAAGAATTACACAGATACAGCTTCGTATGGTAAGCAGTGATAAAAAAAATGTAAAAAAACATGAACAAGAGTGAAAAGAGATCAACTCATTTTTATTAACCCCCACACATTCTTCCATATTTATAAAGAAATGCCTGCCTGCATCTCTACACTATCTTCAACGGTAGAAGAAAGAGCTCTACGCAAACAACACAGTATGTGAGACATATGAGTCGTTGCCAGCACAGCACAATTTAAATACATGAAGAAATATATTGTGGGAAAGTGAGTGTAAAATGAAATAAATACACGTATGAAGGTAAGACGAGCTCAAGGTGGGACTGTTTTTCTAGAGAGGCATCAGGAGAGAAGTGCTGAAATGAGCTGATTTAAAGGGGTTAACAGGGTATAAAGTGCTGAACAGTAGGTAGACAGACTGCATGAAATACAGACTTTACAGTAAGATAAGGCATCTGAATGATAAATTTATTGGAGATCATGATGTATTAATGGTGTCACCATGTAATGCAAAGAGGAAACTATTTTCACTGATATGTGTAAAAAGTACATACTGCCCATTGAACAAATCTTCATTTTTACATGAAGATATATTGAAAAGGCACCCCTGGTAAACTTAAAGTATAAAAAGAAAACTAAATAAAGCAGGTAATAAAAGAAATATTCTAAACGTACACTAACATTTTGCTTTTAGCAAAACATACCGCAGTTTGTTTGACGTCCTTCTAACAGAATACAGCCCATAAAAAAAAACACTGACTTTCTTCGTATACTCCAGTATATTGTAAGCTACAGTAGTTTTATACTATGATAAGATGTTAGCCAGAAAAAAAAATAAAAATCCAGCCTCATAATTAATCATAATGAGTCTCTTTTCTACTCGTCTGAGAAGCTGTCGCTCATTAATGCTATTTAGTCCACATTTATCTATCAAAAACAATCCAGCTGATGAATAGACAGGTAGCACCACATTATGGAATTTACAATCAGGATGATTTAAAGTCAACATATTAAACAAAAAGATTCATATAATTGGAATCCTTCACTAATAATGGTGACGTTTCGCAGCCTTGTCTGTGTCACAGGGGGTTTTTCATGAGCTCAACAAACTCTCCTGTTCATTCTTCTGCTCATACGGGGAATATTCAAGAAGTCTTATGTGGAGTGGAGCTGCACTAATGTGCCACTCAGAGAGGAGGGAATAAAAAGAGAAGTCAGAGGATTGGGGGGAATGCAGAGGGCTCATGCCTCTTTCCTTTCACAGTCTTTCCTCTTGTTTTCTTTTCCTCCTCCACGTTTTCACTTTCACTGTCCAACTGAATCGTTTGTGTGACAACCACAGCATCAGTTTATCTCGCTGGGATTTTGAAAACACATGTGGCGGCCTGTTTGTGTGTATACTCGATGGAGACCTATAACAATTATGCAGTAGGTTGACATGTTATATTCTAAATAATTAAGATTTTAGTTGTCCTTTTCCATGCATATGTATGCACATATTACTGGATTGCTGAAATGTTTCTCAGTAAAAAAAAGTATTTCTTCATCCTCTGCTTTCCTTTGCTTTTCTCTAGACGTAGGCCTCAGGGATGTCGCTGTCGTTGATTTTTAAGTAGATCTTAGCGTTGTCCTCCCGCTGCTGTTGCTGTCTGTGGAGCATCCGTCTGTAGAAGATCAGGTAGAGAGGCAGCAAGAATCCCAGCATACTGAGAGCAAAGAGTCCAATATTGACCTGGGGGATAAGATCAGCATTAGTCATGCCTGAAGGTTTAATTTGTGAGAGTTTTTGAATGTGTTTGGCTGTGCATTCATACCCAGAATGGGTCTCCCTGCAGGGGTCCCATCATAGCCAGAAACAGGGGTTGCTGCAGTAAAGCAAACACAGCACTGACCAGAGACTGCATGCCTGTTAGACTGCCAAACTGGGAGGAGGGATACCTGCAGACAGAAGCGGTAAATGTAGTTTTCCCAGTTTGAAGACAAAGACAAAGGTGACAATGATGTGTGTTTGTTTGTGTGTGTGTGTGTGTTCGCGTGTGCATTGAGCCTTACACAGCAGCATAAAGGCCTCCGACCGCAGAGTGAATGAATCCTCTCACCACGGTGTGTAGGACGAATGACACAAGCTGAGGAAAGATTGAAGGTTTATGAGGGTTTTAAAGGAATAGTTCAACATTTTGGTAACTACGCCTTTTGGCTTTCTTGCTGAGAGAAAGATGAGAAGATCAACACTGCCTTACGTCTGTCTGTAAAAAATAAAAATAATACAGCCAGCAGCCAGTTAGCTTAGCTTAGCATAATGACTGGAAAGAGTCACTAAATCCACCTATCAGCCCCTCTAAAGCTCACCAATTCACACATATGTTATAGGTTTTAAAATGATATGCCAGCAAGTCAGTTGTCACCTGAAGCACTTTGAAGGTCTTGTATCTCTGACAGTTAAAGTGGACCGCTCACCTGCAGGGGGAGATTGGGCACCAGACAGGTGACACCAAATCCCACTAAAAGGACGTTTGTGAGGACGAATGCTCGCAAGGCATTGGTCACCTTCTGTATCTTTTTGTCTCTGCCCTTTTTCTTTGTCTCCCCGCTAGTGGTCAAAATCAGAAAGAAAAAGAGAGATCAGATTATTAGGCACTGATATCACAACTCTATTTCACAGTAAAGGTTAATTTCTTGGTTATATTCGTCACACTGGCAAAATTAACAGCGCAGCAATGTCCGGACCTATAAATGGTAAGGAGCTAAGGCAGTCTAAGGAACAAGTTGACTCACTTGCTACAGGGCTTCTTTTCGTCCTCTCCATCATCACAGTCCTTCAGCTTCCAGTCCATGATCTGACCAATCACAGGAGTGGTCATCAGGCAAAGCAGCTGCATAATGCCGAAGATGGAGGAGTACAGACTCACTGTAAAAGGGGTCAGAATGAGGTCACAAAGGTATTTGAAATTTAGAAAAAACAAGAAAGGGGAGGTTGTAGGAGGGAAGGATAACAATATGACTGTGTAGATGGAGCTAAGGGACCTTTTTCTACCTGGTTGATGACTATCACAGTACAGTTAATTATTAATAATAATAAGTCCTACGCGCTGAAGCCATATTGTGTGAAAGAACAGTGGGTACTGAGAAAACAGCTTTGCAAAAATTATATTTATTGCTATTATGAGGGAGTGTATGGCCTGGGGAGCAATGATAAATGAAAAGTGAGTCTTGTGAAACTGCTCATATCATATGATGAACGTTTTTTTCTTGGTGCTGAGGGGCAAAGCTAGTTAATGAGTACAACGAATGGTAGTTTCAGATTAAAGCTGAATGACAGCTGAAGGACTCGGTTATTGGCATGGACACAAGGCAAGGTCAAAGGAAATAACAACACTAGCTATGACAGAAGCCAGAGAGCAGGCCTAGTGGAATTAGTATCGTGATGGTGAATCTATGACTGTAGGTTCATTTCTAATTGTAGTCATCTTGAGAGTTAACAGTCTAATGCTAATCTACTGTTACAACTATGAGCTTTTAGTCTTACCGACTTCCATTCTCTCCACTGAAAGGTAAATAACAAACAGTCCAGCTCATTTGAAGTCATCATGAAATACAATATATGTCATATGGCACAGAAACAACGTGATTCAAGCAAAAAAGTTCAAACAACATGTTCTTCTACACGCACAGCCAGAAAGATACTCAAAACAAAATGCAGAGCCACACACCCGTGTTGAGATCTCCATCACTGAGGGACTCCAGGACGCTGTTCATGGCCCCCATGTAGAACAAGAGACGGAGCTGAGTGACGGACATGGTCACCAGACTGAGCATGAAGATCGGGCTGGAGATGGTTTTCAAGAATGACTGGGCTGCAGAGGAGAAACAGGAACGCAACAGAGGTCAACGACACGAGTGAGAAGCACAAAAGGAGGGGGTCGAAGTCTGAACTCTTACACTCTTCTTTTGGCTTGCACTCCAATTCCAGGTCCATGGTGGAGAGGCAGAGCTTCTTTCCGTCCTTAATGGCCAGCTCCTTCTGCTTGAGGCTGTTGCCCACACTGAGACGATGGCCCACTGTGGTCACTTGGTGGTAGAACTGCTTCCCTGTGATTTTATGGTCGAAGCCCAGCCAGCTGAACTTGACCTTTACACTGAGGAAGCAGAAGAGGAGACGGAGATGAAAAGGAGAAAAGAGAATGGAAGTGGAGGACAGTGTCAGAGGAAGGACAGAGCAGAGTTAAGTGACAAGGGAGGAGGTCATGGAGGAATAGAAAAAGTGTAAAAAAATAAAAATAAAAGTAAATATCATAAATAGAATATGGGGACATACAGGAAACATGAATGTCATATCCTGGGTGAATCAGTCTACTGGAAAGGTTTTCCGCTGAACAAGCATTCCTTTTAATTAACAAGGCTTTACCACATGGATGAGTACAGTTAGCAAGTAGGATCATCAGCAGATAGACTTTAACCTGGAAGCATTACACTGCATATTTTTGTACATATTACAAACTCATTTGTCAAACAGTGTCAAAGGTGTTGAGTACATTTGGGACTTATACTGTCAATTGTATCTGTGCGCCACTATGTGTATCTGCGGTACTCACGTGAAGTCCATGTCGTCTGGTGCTGGGAACGGCTCCAGTGGCCAGTTCAAGAAGCAGTTCAAGAAGACCAGTCCAGCACAGGCAGCCCACACCACCAGGATGGTGATGAAAGATATGCCAAGGTCGTAGATCACCTGAGAACATCAGAACACGACCAATAAATACAAAAAGCAGAAGAGACAACCAACCCCTGAAATCGGATGCAATGCAATCGAAGGAGTTTATACTTCTGACAAGGCTGCACAATACTTTAAATATGTTATTTAAGGGTGGAAGCTAATTGTAGTTTCACAGTGCATTCAAGAGTCATGGCAGTTTATGTAAAAAACAAGAATTTGGAAAATTGTTTTAGGGAAAGCAGTATGGAATGACAAAAATAAAGATGTAAAAACAGTTCTCTTTGTTACCTTGACACCAGGGAAGGTGACAGCAGAGGAGGCATAGGAGCCGATCATCAGGGCGATGAAGGTGGAACGGAGGTCCCCGAACATGTTAGGGAGCTAGGAGGAAAGAGAAAGAGAGAGGAAAAGAGACATCATCACAACCTTTTACTTTAGAATTAAAGGAGCATTGTGTAGGATTTAGTGGCATCTACAGTAGCAGTGAGGTTGCAGATTGCAACCAACTGAAAATCCCTCCACCTTCCCGTCCTATACAAGTGTGTCAGAGAATCTTCAGGCCATCAGGTAACTTAAAAATGCAAAAGGCTCCTTCTAGAGCCTGTGTTTGGCTTGTCCACTCTGGGCTACTGTAAAAAAAACATGGCGGTGCAACATGGCGGACACTGTGAAGAGGACCTGCTCCCTATGTAGATATGAAGGGCTCATTCTAAGCTAACAAAAACACAACAATTCTTAGCTTCCTGTGATTACTCATGAAAACATAGTTATGAATATTTGATTCCATTTCTCCAAATAAATCCCCCGTAAATTGTAGAAACTTAAGTTATCGCACACATTCACAAGCAAAATGAGATATATTCCAATGTGTATGTAAGTATAAAGGTTAGGCCTTTCACGGTCAAGATCACAGTGATCTCAGCTGCAGTGTAGCTGAGACAGATTGGGGACAACATGAGGATGGCGCCTACAGACACTGGGGTCAGAGTGGACAGTGGGAACCAATTAGCAAGCAGACATCAAACAAAGTAAAACACAACAAAGTGACATGGAACACCAGCAAAATCAACCTGAAACAGCATCACATAGTACACACAGCTGTCCAACACACGACACAAACGCAGCGCTGCCTAGGCGGGGGTGACTGAGGTGAGGTGATATTTTCTCTGTCTTTTTACATGCTTGCTAACTCCCGTTTGAGGGCAGAGAAAAGAGAGCTGGGAGGGAAAACAGAGAAAAAAAAAAAGGCGACAGTGGGTGGCAAAAGATCCAAATACAAAGGCATTCACAAGCTGTTCTGTTTTCAAGAGACTGAACAACAACAAGCACATCCAATTACATAAGACTGGGGAAGCTGAGGAAGAGGTATGTGTTTGTGTGTGCACTAAATTGAGTATTAAGTATGCATATTGAAGCACCCTGTATATTGTTCCCAGCTATTTTACAAGGAGTTCTGAGAAAACTGCTCCGATAGATTGTTAAATATTACAGATACATTAGCAGCTGGACAAACCTGAAGGGGAAAGGTGACCTGACCACCGACATTGGCAGGGAGCCAGTGGTGGCCGCTGAGGGCAGCTGAGTATTACCCAACACAGCTCAGCTGAAAATAAATCCCTGTAGGTCTCAGGTGCAGTAATGATCAAGGAGTCAAGGAGCAGCTTAGTGTCTAATGATTAACCCAACACTGAGACTTTCAGAATATACATTATTAGGTTGCGAAGGAGATAGTATGAAAGTTAGTTTAAGTGGAAAATAGGGTTTTATGCAGAGACTCTGGGCCTCCATTACCAAAGAGAAAACAAAGCCCTAAATTATGGTTTAACTACATCACTGACATTCAGGCCAGTGGCAGCAACTAATGAGAGATTTAGTTAGATGCAAGAAGATGTGCATCACAGTAACAGCCTGTGGTATAGAAAAGGGGCATTTATTGGGAGATTTACTGGATAAGAGCCCCTCTCTAGTGAACAGCATCACCATGGTACAGTCCAGGACTCCTGTGTGAGTCACTGTAAGGCTAGACTGATGACAAGGGGAGAGGACAGGAAGATGAAGAACAGCAGGGGGGGAATGTTAAGGAATGGTCAGGGGAAGGTCCGGGAATCCTAGAGAGCATCAGTTGTTTTTTTGTCCCTGATCTTTAAACATCAAAGTCTGTATACAGATCTAGGGGAGTACTAATGCATATGTGAAAAAAGCTTTTTGTGGCTCTAAAGGAAGCTGCGCCAAATCTGATTAATTGATTAATTAATTGTATGTCTGACAAGGTTAAGTGCAAGAAACTCTTTTAACTTCCTTGTAAACACAAAATGAATCCTAGAAGGCAAAGCGTGTTATTTGTTAAAAAATAATTAGCTAATGGGAGATTCTGATTTCTTCGTGATTATGTTTCTGATTACACTTGTATCTTGCTACACAATGTGAAACTGAAAATTCGAGCCGTGGCTCTACGCTGCAGACTTACTATTATTACCTTTACACCGTGATGCTGTATTGGTAGTTGTGCTAGCACATTAGTTTGCAAATGTGAATGTATGTGATGAGTGTCTTTTTGGGCATGAACATTACAGTGAGTGCGCGTGTTTGTGTAAAAAAGAGAGAGAGAGTGATGAGCAGTGCAAATTCTCAACAGCTGCCATGATGTTCTGGCTGAAGCACAATAATAGATTCACTGGAAATTGATAATGAAACATCGAGTTACTCCCTCTTTCTCAAGTAACCCCCCCCCCCTCCTCCCCCTCCTTCTGCTAGGAACACAGCATGCAGTGTAAGAAGCCAAAAAAAAAAGAATTCCAGACACGAGGAGAGGGAGAGGGTGAGCAGGCGAGGAGCCACTAGACTATTATAACAGAGCCCTAAAAGCGAGGAAAATATGATAGAAAGTACACATCTGGCAGGTGCAAAGACTCTGCAGCAGGAGGATTACAAGGCACACACAACCGTGTACGCACTTACTGTAAGCGAGGTGAAGGTCAGACACATGCCCCCAAAGCCATTGAATGTCAGAGCAATGAAGATAAGGACGGAGAGTTCTGCAAATGAATGACACAGATGTTAGCTCATGAGTGACTTTGACAACAGCCAAACTACTGTACATTTTTCAAATATAGTTTAAAAACGTACACGTGAGTACTCTTCGGGGTGACTTACCATTTGGATTGTAGGCTCCATAAGCAATGAGTAGACAGGAAAATCCAAAACATGTGCTAGAAAATAAATGAAGATAACAATTTATCTCTCCTCCTTTGTTTGGATTCTCAAAGGGTTTTGCATATTCCCGAAACAGTGGAAGTGAATAGAATTTTGTTCACAGAATTGATGAGAAAGAACTTTGTGGTTAGTCTGGATACTTTCTTCTCTCCCTTGCTTACCTGCCCAGCAGTCGCAGATTGCGAGGCCCGTATTTGTCCATGACGATCCCCAGTGGCAGGGTGATGGCCGAGAGCAGGAAGGAGCCCGCTGTGAACGCCAGGTTCAGCATCTCATCCTGTTCTTTACAAATCAGCCAGCCGTTCATCCTCAGGGGCCCATCCATAGGCACCAGGGGCCTCATCACCACTCCGTCTCCCAGGCCAACCACGCCACCCTCACTGTCATAGTAGTCAGCATAGTCATCGGGTACCGGCGTTGCCATGGGTTGGGACAGATTATAGCTGGAACTGTTGCCTGAAGAACATGATGAAAGTATGTAGAAGACGAGGTTTTACATACATTTTGGAGTCAGGACAGGACAGTAATGCAAGTGGAATGTTGCAAGTCTTATTTAGTCTTAATGATACACAAAAACGCCGTCCATAAAGGTTGAGTGGAGTGAAATGATCACATGACTGTGTAAGGTTGATTTCAGACTGTAGATGGTAGTCTATAGTAGTGTATAGTCTATAGTATAGTCCATAGGGAGCTGCGGCTTCTTGGCACACAGATGAAATGTGAAGGTGGCAGTTCTGCGTAATTTACAGGATGATGATACATTAACACATAGTGGGCACATGGAACTACAAAACATCATCAAAGTATAACATCACATCAGGGGCTGGGGAAGAAGAAAGGATGTCGCTAATGTGCCTTGACTGAGATGCTATTTCGATTAATTAGTATGTTGGAAAGCCAGGGACAAAAGGTGATTAGTTAGCACTGGCAATAAACACATTATTATCATAATGTATGGAGATAAAGGTACAGAAGTCCAGGAGAGGGAGTAAGAGAAGCAGCAGCTTTCTGGATTACACTCCCTTACACCTCTATGGTATCAGCCACTCGACGTCTGTTGTCACGTGAGGCAAATATGTGCATGGCATCCCTGTGTGAAACACAGTGACGGGATTCATAGCAAAGTGCCATAGCCTACTTTAGAAAAGTTATCGTACTTGTATATGAATAGATGTGCACATAATACTTGGTGTTATTGTGGCATGCGTTGCAAGGAGATCTGAACTTGCGAATGACTTGGATTCCCTTCCATGGTGACGACCCTGACCTACCCACAGAAAATCAAGCTTTAACCATTCCTTATGGTCCTCTGCTGCATGTGCACAAAAGCCTGATCTACGCTGCATCATCATTATCTTTTTTTATCCACAATCTTGTTTTTACTGTCAGCCCGGCATGTGGTCTTATTTCTACTGTTCATCACTTTTCTATCAGTCTTTTCCTCCCTTCCTGTCCTTTATCAGTGGACTTTAAGCTTCCATATTACCAGTCATAAAAATGGTCCCTCTATCACGTGTCACATGCCTGAAAAGAGCTGAGCTTGTGCTGCGATCCTCTCCCTGTTATGTCATCAGAACAAGATAAGACGTCTGTGGCAGCATTCCAGGAAGTCACCTACAGTCGTGGATGCGCAAGTGTTACATACTACTGTACGTTTTTAGTACCCTATACACGTGACTGGAATTAGCCTTGAGTAATTGAAGGTTTTATGGTTGAATTGTAGACTACTAGAAATGCTGAATAAGCCTAAAGATCAAACAAGACAAAGTTGCATCACTTGCAAACGAAGATTAATAGGAAGACAATGCCTGACACTAGGGGTTGGAAATACATCCACCTACTGTACAAATCACCAGTCAGATAACTCAATTGGGTAAACTCCCAGGAGATAGGGCAGCTACTAGAAAGAAAAACTGAATCCAACCAATAGTTCAGTGTCTGTGGGATAAGCAGGGCTCGCCACAGTCTGGACATGGGGCACGACATAGTATCACCCGAGGTCCAAAGGATAAGTGTGGCCTAATTCCTCTTTCACATTCCCTTTTTGCTCACTCTCTTCTATAAGACCTGACTGGGGCCATTGTGTGCATTGTATGGCCTTTGTACTTAAAAACACAAAGCACTTGCCTGACTTGGGTCAAAGTGAGGGACGAGGAGAAAAAGAAAAGACGGAGGGGTGAGGGCAAAAGGACAGCTGATCCAGTACGTCATTCTTTTTATCAGATCCCTCTCAATCAGTCTGATGCTGTGTCTTCAACTTAGTTGGAGCCGCTGAAAGTTAGAGCTCTCTCAGGGGCAAGAAGAATGAGATACTCTGTCAAAGTTTATGAGACACTGGAGCCTTTTACTCTTTAACTTTGGACCACTTTGCCAACCTGCAACCCTGTTCCCTCTTTAATTTAACTGATCAGGTTTAATCTCCTGAGTCCCTTAAACAACAGACCATACCCCCTTCAGAGAAACACTTATTCTTCCTAGAGAATGGAAGAGGCAAAAAGGCAGCTGCGTTAAGTTACATCTCTTGAATAAAACCTTGCTCCATCCTTTGCCCTTAGAACTTGTGATGACACCGACTGACTGTCAGGGCACCCTTCATCACCAATCCTCATCCTCATTGTAGTACATCTCAGGAAGAAAGACAGGACACATCTGCAGTATAAACTCATAAAGGCAGATGCTATAGACTATTTGCCTTTCCTAATGAGCAATTCCTTCACCATCAAGGCACATTAAGACAAAGTTGTGGGAAGTACAATGGAAGAAATGACAGATAAGTAATGTGACTCACCTTCCTCGTTGCAAAGGTAAGAGTAGAAGCCTTCTGACTTGAGCATGATGAGGAGCGATCCCCATCCCAACAGCACGGCGGAGAAGAGAAGATTTTCGATGATGGCAGTCACTGCCATCCACCAGCGCCGGGCAAACGCTGCGGCCACGGTCAGACGCATGGTTGAGGGAGAAAAATGTACAGGCAGAGAAAAGCGAAGAACCAGGAGAGAGAAATGAAGAGAGTAGAGAGAGACCACCAGAGAGGAAAGAGCAGAGGGAGCCTCCTCGACTGACGCTCAGGATGAAGGATCACTGATCACTTATCTGTGAAGAGAAAGGCACAAGAGAAAGGGGGAGGTTTTATAGTCAGTCTATCAGTAGTAACTGAACAACGGGAAGGTTCAGTTTTTATAAGATCACAAGATAAAAGCCCTTAACTTTGAACCTAACTGATAGGATTCTGGTTGCACTGTATGAAATTAAGAGGAAATTAACCTGTGATATCTGGAAACTTGGTTTGTTTCCTAACATTTTGATTAATTGAAAGTCTCCCTTCTCATTAGACACAGGAAAGTGGTAATGGCAGTTGCTCTCTAAAAGAACTAGCTAATAGTAACAATGGATGGCAAATTATTAACTCCCCTGCTAGTACAAAGATCATTACATCACTCTGCTGCAGGAACAGAGATCTTACATCATATTGTAGGCACTCAAAACTTCCATCCATGAGGGCATTACAGCAATTCTGCTGTCTGGTGGAAAAAAAGGCAAACTGGTCCAAACTGGACTTGGAGAGAAAAATGGGTCTCTCTCTCCCAGTTCCCTCACCCCATGGCCCCTCTCGCTCTACACAACCGTTAAAATGTGCTCTCAGGCCCATCCAACCGCAACTATCCTCTGCAATTACTGTGGTTCATCCAAAACATAAAGGAGCTGCCAGACAAACAATAAACAAATCTGCTCACAAAACCACAACCACACATGCACACAACACACACACACACACACACACACACACACACACACACACACACACAAGCATAATACACAATACTGTACATGCTCCCACACACAATCGGCTCCACCAGTAAGGTAAAAGTAGTTGGCTGTAAATCTTAGGGGAAATAAATGAGCAAGAGAACATAATATAATGAGGGATAGCCTCTTTTCGTATATCAGTCGTCTCATTTAATTTAATAATTTTTTTCTACATTGCAATATGATAAACAGTAATTATTTAATTAAATTACAAGTAACATGTCCAAGCAAATGACAAATGTCCTTACCTCTCCAGGCTGTTAGCAGCACCATCCAGTTTCAAACAACCTGATGCACTCCGGTTATCTGTGAAAAGCAACGTTTATATACTCAGGCAGGTTTCACATGGCGCCCCCTATTGACCATTGGCTGTCTGATGTCTGCACCTCGACCAACCAGCACTCAACAGCATTGTAGGCTTTGCTATTTCTATACCAATAGGGTCTTCAATGGGAGCAAATTTGTGTGCCCGTAGAAATTATTTTTCTATCTCTCTTAATGGTAAAGCAAAAAGAACAATTCTGTATCATAAGAATGACACAGTAGTTTGATTTGATCAAAGTCATTGTGCAATGGGAGGTCCAACAACGCTTTAACTGGGTGAGTGGAAAGGATTAATCAAGCCAAACAATGTCTGGTTGAAAAACATAATGGATTATGCAGATAAGGAAGGATGGCTATCAGCTGTTGTCTGGCTCAATAACTGCTATTGACAGAGTGCAGGAGGCAGACTGGAGGGCCGACTCCCCTGTATCAGTTGTTGCGTAAAGTGTCTACTGATATTTATTTTCTGTGTTTTGTGCAGTGTTTACTGGGATATGATCTGCTGAGGTGGTAGTTTGTAGCCTCCCCACACACAATAAGGGAAGTATTTTTTGATTTACCACAGTGCGTAAATTATTCAATTAGGTCATTTCTGGTAGAGGTGCAAAGAATAATTGATTAGTTATCAATTGTTAAATGAATCGCCAACTATTTTGATAATCGATTAATCGGTTTGGGTAATTTTCCAAATTCTCCGATTTCAGCTTCTTAAATATGAATATTTTCTGGTTTCTTTACTCCTCTATCACAGTAAACTTAATATATTGGAGTTGTAGACAAAACAAGACATTTGAAGACATCATATTGGGCTTAGGGAAACAGTGATTGACATTTCTCTGACATTTTGTAAACCAAACTACTAATCAATTAATCGACATTTCACACAACTTTATTTTGTGCTGCAGTCATTTCTCAACCTCGTGCTCAGATTTAACCCTTAATGCTGCATTGACATATGACTGCTGATTGTCCTATCCGTTTTTTCATTTTCCAATTGTGCCCCCTTTTTATTCTATTTTGTAACCATATTGACCTTCTTTAGGTCTGGAAGTAACTTTACATTAAATGTTTTTAAGTGGGGGCTATATCATCAGTCAAAACCTGCTTTGCACGTTACTCACTTGCAGTGCTCTAAAACTGTAATCAATATGCAAAGCAGTCACTGAGTGAGCAACTGTGACCCTATCTCAATAAACACTCATATGCTAATTTGTGCTGTTACAGAGATCAACATCTCAGATTAAAGGTTGGCATCCTGTGAAACAATTCATGTTAACCAGGCATTTGATCTATCAATTCTAGATTAACTAATCACACTGTTTAAGTATCAGCCATTAATTGATCAATTGATATCACACTGTTGCCACAAATGGATGTCTACCCTGATTGGGCAACTATTGACTAAATCATTACAAAACACACAAAATACTCAACTTTTAAATTCTGTATGCGTTTGTTGGTCTCCATGGGGACAGTTGAAATAAAGGGTCATAAAAGCTACAAACAGAGTTGAACAGAGCGACAGATTTTGCTGAGTGCCACACACAATAAGAAAATAAATCAATTTGCTGTTGATTATTATCAACAAAAATTGATTCAACGCCACCTTGTGGTTGTAGGTGACGCTAGCATACGGAAGAAAAATGACACCGATACATGAATATCACACCACAGTTGAAATAATGTCTTTATTGCACATTCATAACTGGAATTCAATTTTTGGTAATGCTTTGCAAAACTAACAACAAACACAGTGCAACATGCCAGAAAACGGCAACATAGAAACAATCCACAAATATAAAATGCTTCCTTATGTCCTAAGAAATAAAAATAATCCTCAACGTTATACATGATTGCACAGACCTTCATATATTTTGACTGGTCTGATCATCGCTTGATATTTACATACATGACCCTAAACACACATGCAACAGTGATTTTGTCCCTGATTTTTTTTTGTTTAGGTGCATTAATGACCACAGCTCTGGTTACACACATACAGGCCAGTGTTGGAGTTCCTTCTTTAGTGCAGCACACACACAGACATGAAACCAAGTGCCAGTGAGAGCAGCAACATCTTTGTGGAGCCTTCAGTTCCTGGCGCTGCAACAGGAAAGACGATGAGATAAGTTTAGCGGAAGTGGAATTCACAACAGTAAGGGAGGGAAATTATAAGTTGAATTCAACTATTCAGTAATGCATTCAGTGTTACAGGATTGTTTTGTGTTACAAGACAATCTCTGATCCTCACCAATGCTTGTTTTTAAATTCTGCAAAAGTATATATTTTTTCGTCTAATTATAGCTTTAAAACGGGGAGCACTAATACAATAAATGTCCCATGGAATTTTATGCTCATCAACGTTTGTATTGTCGAGAATGTGTCTGCTTCACTACAACAGTGATACAGCTGTAAAGGAATGCCTGACCAACATGATCATTTCCTTTCCCCACACCAAACACGAACTTAGCAAATATAGATAACGTTCAACAAAACATCCATTACATCACAGCAGAGGCAAACAAAAAGACCGACCCCTGATGTTCCGCTTTGACCTGTGTTGAACTAGAGAAATGAATATGATTGTGACCAAATGAAACTATCAATCGTCTTAAAGGACCATTTCAGTGTTTATGTATGTTTTAGCCTATGCATTATTCATGTCATCAAACCACTAATTGTACAAACATTCTGTTGTGTATTAGAAATGTAGATGTACTGTATTTTGTCTGCAGTTCCAGGCATTCATTGGTTTTTATTCATTTACATAAAACATGATAATCTATTAGCACACTCTTGAAACATGCTTCAGATATATAATCATTTTGTATTACATTTGACAGTTGCACATTATTTTTCGAGTGCAGACTTTTGAAGCCAATCAAATATTGATGCAAAATTAACCAAAACTAATAAAGTGTGATGGAGTACACACCGTCAGCAAGTTTCAGTGTCTGCTAATCAATTGTCATACTATACATAAATTAATAGAAAGTAATGGCTGCCTGCAAGGTAAAAGTCAAATTATTATATATACAACTATACACATACACACATATATATATACATATATACACACACACATATATATATTTATGCTTAATTGAATTGGTTTTGAATCTAGATTTCCTATTATGTAATCTTAACACACATTTAAACTATCAGCACATTACTTAAATACTGTAGTACTTTTTGATCCAGGTCATGCAACTGTGAGGTGTTGGTAAAAAAAAACAGGAAACAGATCTTACCATGCGAGTAGTTTTCTGGAATTAAAAAGGGAAGAAAAAAGTGAGATGTCAGACAGATGTTCTTCACATCCATGTACATACTGAAGTTATGTAAACGCACATACACATGTGACACTGATGCTTATACACACCTTTGATAGTGAACGTTGTCTCCATGCCAGCATGGATGTGGTCAGTCACGTGACAGTGTAGCAACCAAGTGCCAGGGTTCCCTGCAACCATCTCCACAGTCTGGAAGGTCCCGGGGAAGAGATCAAAGACGTCTGCACGGTGCACACGATCCGTCTAACACACACACACAAACGCAGAGCACAAACAAGTCTACAGAGGGAAACTGAAAAACGGAAATAAGCACTGAGTAAAGAAACTGAATTGAGGAACTTTCTGTGGGAATGTCAGGGTTTTCAACCAAACGACAACACCCCGTATCAGAATTTCATTATTTGATTTCAATCAAACAGACCAGTGCACTGTGTGAACATGTAAAAATGGGATATTTGTAAGATCTGCATTATTTGTACATAGATCATTTGTCTGGTACTGTTTGAATCATGAATAATTATAAGCTTATGAATTGTGAGGGTTACCTTGTAGGTAAAAGTCTCAGCGTGGAAGTGTACGGTGTGCATGTCCACTTCGTTTCCCATGCCCAGTAGATACCAGTCCACCTTCTGTCCCCTGGTCATCACCAGTCCATGGAGGTTACCGTACAGCCGACCATTGATCCCTTCAGAAGGCACATTCACACGGAGAGACAGAGATCATCAACACTTTCTCTCAGGATGAATACAATCTATCTTGTTTCATAGAATCAGAGAGACATACAGACAATTGTGAAAGGACAACCATCATTTAGACTTATCACAAACAAATTGCATAATAATAATGTTGTTTCAAATATTGGATTTAATTTAGTTGAACTCATTTATCACATTGATTTCTGTGCACTGATAAAGAGAATGTTCTGCTGTATTCATAGTTGGTTTGCATGTTGAGATGGTGAGTTTCAGCATTTGTTTTTCATATTTTTAATAATATGTTTGATGTATTTTGTTATGTTTTATATCTTATGTCTGAGTCTTTGTGTGTTCTATATTTTATCCGGCTGCGAGATAAATTTGTCCTCGTGGACAATCAAGTTCTGTTCTACACTGTATTTTGTTTCTATGTTCCTTTTTTAAGGTCAATCCCATCCTAATGCTTCTCCTGCTGGGATAACCAAAGTTTTCTCACAAAATCAATAAATCTCGACTTAAATTGTTAATGAATAAAGACAGTTTTACTCTCTGTGCCTCCCTCTCCATCTCTTCTTATCTCTTACCGTGCATCATGTTACTCTCTTCAAAGTCTTCGTCTCGCATGAAGCCATCCGGGTCGACGCCGAGGTATGTTCTGATGTTGTCGTTGATGTACCAGGACTGGTTTTCATCATGCACCATAAAGAGCAGAGCAAACTCCTTCTCCACGTCCCCCCTCTGTCTGTCGGGCCCCTCGCCGCGCTGCAGAGTCCCGGGCCTGCATATCACTAGAGGCCCCAGAAGACCACTGAACAGATCCTGAACATAAACAAATGAATCCGCTCTGTCACAAACATCTGCACTTCAGCTCCTACCTAAACATGTCCATTAAAAACACATTCTTTTCACAGCAACACAGTGAATAATGTGCTTCCTTGTGACTGTTACTGTAGACATGGAATATGTACCTTAATGAAGTCAACGTTGGAGTAGTAGGCGTAAGAGATGCAGTTAGGATCTGAGGCCCCTGGACCAGAGCTTACAGGAACATCCCACGTCAGCTCGATTATGTGGCCTGGAGGCAAGGGAAGATGAAACGAACACGTATCAATCCCACTGCCAGTGTTTCGTAGCTCCATCCTTTTTTGTTAGAAAGCAGCAGCATATACTGTATATATTTTTTTTCAAACTTGATTCTCACCAGGTTCGACAGGAATGTGTGCGCCGCTGGCCCTCACTCCGTGTGCGCTAATCGAGTAACGCCGGCTGGCTTTGTTCTTGAACGTGATCACGATCTGCTCTCCTACCTCTGCTTTGATTATTGGACCTACAGGGGAAGATACAACTTGTGTCTTCTTCTGTCTTTTCTTGGAGAAAACAAAACAAAACGGCAAAGAAGAGCGGCTATGCTTACCCATAATTCCCAAGTGTTGTTGGTTGGGTCGTTTCTTCTGAACTCTGAAGGTGTCATCGGTGTATTCTCTATACACCACCTTCTTATAGCGTGAGCCGATTCTCCTTTTCCCTTTCACCACAAATATATTGCCTGGACTGGAAGACATATACCAATTTGCTTCCATTAACAAACAGTAATAAGTTACGCCACTAATCACAGGCTCCGGCTCCAACACTGAAAGACATCATCCTACAATTATCTTGCTCACACACCTGTCCTCTGATGTGCCGTGGTGTTTCTCCAGCTCCCAGTCTCTCGCTGGTGAGAAGTCCCACTCTATTTCTTCAGCACTAATAAAATACTGCACAATCTTGGTTGGCCCTTCCTTGTGTGTGTGCTTAAATTTGTGTCGCGGGCAGAGTTTCACTCTGTACTGCTGCCTCATGCCGGCTGAGAAGTGGTCTGTTACTCTGCAGCTCACCTCATACACACCTGACAGGGGAATGAAAAGAGGTTAAGGATTTGGAGACACGAGCGGATGTGTTTGTGGCTTTACCCTAGGTGCAGAATTTGTAGCTGAAATGCACAAATTCCCTCAGCATTTGTCCTGCAACTCTCTGAAAACACTTTACTGGTATGTTTGGGAGGGTTGCACTTCAAAATGTTCTTGTTTTGCAGTTTTTTGCAAATGTCTGCATGAATAGAATGCTATGATTGTGACCAAATGAAACTATCAATCGTCTTAAAGGACCATTTCAGTGTTTATGTATGTTTTAGCCTATGCATTATTCATGTCATCAAACTACTAATTGTACAAACATTCTGTTGTGTATTAGATATAACCCCCACTTAAAAACATTTAATGTAAAGTTACTTCCAGACCTAAAGAAGGTCAATATGGTTACAAAAGAGAATAAAAGGGGGGCACAATTGAAAAATGAAAAAACGGATAGGACAATCAGCAGTCATATGTCAATGCAGCATTAAGGGTTAAATCTGAGCACGAGGTTGAGAAATGACTGCAGCGCATAATAAAGTTGGTAAGCATGAAACTGCATATCATCACAAAATTTTTATGTTCTATGCACAATATTAGAGTGTGTTTTGTGCTATCTGAGCGATTGTAAAGTTCCCCCTCCACTCAAAAATGTGTTTCGCTTATTGTCATTGATGTTTGAGCTTAACTGTACAGAATAATGTATGTAGAGTTTGAAATAAAAAATATCTGAATATTCATAGATTCTGGATTATTCAAGGAGGAAAGTGTTGGTGTAATAAAGTTAATTTGTTAATTTTACCTTTTTGAGGGAAAAAACACAGACACAAGTTATTATTCAAAGCAGAAAATATTAAAACATGTTGTATGGCTCAAAACATGTCTGAAGGGGATTATAAGATAGTACTTCAACATTCAATATGGCTTAACACTTTATCTTTGTTGATACTCAAAATGTTTTTACAGTAGACACAGTATCTTAATGGCACATGTGCAATGTGTTTGTGATTGTATTTAAGGTTGTGACAGCACAAGTCCCCTGTTATAGTAAACTGTATTTGCATATTTTCTCTTGAACACAACTGCCTCTAAAATATGATGTCAGTGATTTGGTAAAAACTAATTCTTTTTTTTTTTACTTAAAAACCTACGTACATCTAATTAAAATAGCAGGATTACTTTAAGTAGTCCAAGTTGTGGAATGTTCCTTAACTTGGCTGCGCTGAAGCCCTCAAACATATCTTAGGACACTGTAAATAATATAAATACTGCAGATTTCTTCTTTGTGTTGTAGTTATGGATGTTTCCTGTTGTCAAGTGTCGGATGTAGTGTACATGTCGCAGGAAAACGTTCACACAAGGTTATCTAAGCATGTTTATAAAGAACAAATCCACCTGTCAAACAAAAGCTGAAATACGTGTCCCACAAATGACAATGTGTGGGAAAGGAATGGGGTTTTGGTGTGGCAGCACAGTGTGTGTTTGTGAGTGTGTGTGTATTATATGACTAACCGGGAGTGTTTGGCTGCATGGCGGCGGTGGCAGTGGTGTGAGGGAACAGGCTGACAGTGTCACGCGTTGTGCTCTGCTTCTTGAAGGTGTTCCCCTCGAAATAAACACCATGGATGTCCACCTCTGTACCCAGCCCAAAGGTGTACCACTCAACTTTGTCCCCGGCACACATGTCCAGTCCCTGAAGGTTCCCATACATGCGTCCGTTTACAGCTAAAATGAAAGAGACGATTGAAACAAAATAAATACATAGACAGTAAGAAAATACTAAAGAAATACCGGAAATGGCACTCAAAATATAATACTGAAGAAATACCAGAAATGGCACTCAAAATAGAGTACTAATGGTACTAATAATACTATGGTATTGTGAGCTACAATCAGTTCAAATACTATTTTAATTAAATACATGTAGTGAAGTTGAACTACACGTTAATTACCATGCATCAAATTGCTCTCCTCTTCTTCTCCAAATGTCCTGTACATCGCAAACTTCTTTTTATTGTCCTCCAGATACCAGCTCATGTTTTCATCCATGACAGAAAACAGGAGGAAGAACTCCTTATCCAGACCCTCCTGTAAAACAATGCACACACAGTAACAGTAAGGACGTGCAGGGGTTGCACACCGTTGCAGTTAACACTTAACAGCAATTATTACATTGTTTTAATTGCAAATATCAACGACTGCCTATCAAAGATCAAAAAACAGTTTTGATGCTTCAATTAAATTGCTATGTTATCTTGAGCAGTGTATTTTGTTCTCATCTTATCGTATATGAAATGATCCAATTTCCCAACAAAGATCATTTAATCTTTTAAACCCTACAGTGCTGAGACGTTTAATTGCTTAATCGAACCCGAAGAAAATGTGTCAGTGACAATCATTTAATACAGTCATTCAACAAGAGGAAAATCAAATATTTGCTGGTTAAAGCTTCATAAATGTCCTGCATTTCTCTGTGAGAGAAAGTGTGTGTTAATGGCTAATGGAGCAGCACCTGCATTCCATTCTTCCCCAGCACTCCCTTCTTGCACACGAGCAGAGGTCCCACTAATCCAGAGCTGGTGTCCTTGACGGGATCAGTGGCAGAGTAGTACAGGTAGGGGATACAGGGAGAATCAGATGGAGATGGACCTTCCAGCACCTGCCAGGTGTAGGTGAACTTCTCCCCTGGAGCGACGTGAGAGCCTGGCTTGTCAACACCTACAGTATTTCACACAAAGAACTGTTTCTTCGCAATAAATAGGCTTTTGCAGTCAAACTCTATGACTATAATTTGAGCCTGTTTTTCTTTTTTTTTAATTCTGAGATGCAAACACATTCTATTGCAACATGCACGACTTTTACTTTTTAGTTTATGTAATTAATGAAATCATATATTTGAAGATGTGCAGATATTTTTCATTGATTCCATGTTAAACCTTTTCAGCATGAATTCATAAGTAATAAACAATAACTATGATAATAAATGCTTCTTAGTGGCTGATTAGCATCTTAATTGTTAACCATCTGCAAAAGCTCCTGTTTATAGAATATAACTGAATAAATCCTCTCTCCTTATTATGACTCAAGTCAATCAAACAATTTGAAAGATTTCATAGCTACTGAAGTTTTTCGTGGCAGTGCAGGTAGTATGTGTAGCAATGCTACCAGCTGCTTCCTCACCATCCTCATAGCTGCTTCCCTGGAAGTGTTTATCGTAGTGCAGGCCATGAGGCTGGATGCTGTAGTTTCTATCAGCTTTATTCATGAATGTCACTTTGAGAGTGTCTCCTTCCTCTGCCCTCAGGACTGGACCTGGAAAAATACAGAAGAACTTTGTGACCAGACAAGAGGTGTTAAGAGAACTTAGGTCTAAGGTAAGACACCAGTGTACCAGCAAATAAGAAATGAAAGAGATTTTTATTGACAAATCCCGAACTTGGCGGAAAAAAAGGAGGCCGTACCTAAGATTCCCAAGTGATGAGAAGCAAGTGTTGGCAGCTTTCTGGTGGTGAAGGTATCGTCTGTGTACTCTTCGTATATCACTTTCAGGTAGTCACCTCCGATTCTTCCACCATCACGGCCAAAAAACACCTCTGATGCACTATGAGAGGAAGGATATGAAGCACAAGACACTGTATGTGAGAGGGGCAGAGAAGGAGTGATATGTGTTCCAATGGATGAAGCAACAAGAAGTGAACAGAGCACAAAACTGGCCAGTGAGAGGGATTTCACTGTGTAAGGTCAGGGAACAATAACAGAGACACAATAACAACTGAGTCACTGCATCACTATCCACACTGTTTACTCTAGACACCACAAAACTGCCCCATCACAGGCACGACCAGTACACATATAATCAGCCCTTTCCAGGGCCCATACATACAGACAGGCAACTTTCTCCAGAGGCTTTGCAAGACATAAAGGAATAGTTCAACCGTTAATGAAATAGGGATTATCTACAGAGTCAGTTAGCTCTCGTACTTCCTTCTCAAAAACTACTGTGGTACTTTTAAATGCAAACAATGCCCATCTAATACACATCATCCTGGCTATAAAACACAGGGATTATTCTGTATTTGGTGGCCGGAGAATTTTTTGATGGATATATTAAGATTTTATTACAGAGATTTGTTCCAGTTGTGTCCTATACTCTAACTCGCCCTTGTCCTTACAAATGATTAAACTATATTCTCAGTTTAATAATAAAAATGGTAATTCAAGCATCCTAGGCACTATTAAAACATGACAACAGGATAGTCTATAAAACTGTACAGGTTTGGCAAAAAACATATGCAGTACAAATGATGTCTTCTTTGGCTACATTTGTACAAATCAGTCAAAGTTTCAACAACTCCGACCAGATTAGGCAATAAAACAAGCTAAATGGACATGAGCCCTGATAACCTAAATAGTTGGTAGAAAGCTGGCATGAAACCGCCTGTGTCCAGCTCGCTGTGTGTTTGGTACAAACGTAAGCAGAGTTTTGAATTACATTATACTACATAACGTTTGATGCAGCAGTATGTCACTCCTAATTTGATAAGGTGCATGCCCACCTGTTGGCCTCAGTGAGGGATACATTATTAATCAGATCCCTTCCTGAGGGAGCGTAGCTCCACTGGACTTTCTTTGCTGCCAGGTAGTAATTCCTCACAACACCGCCCATCACTGGAGAGCCGGCTTCACTGCCACATGACTTCACTTCATAAAAGCCCTGCATCCCAGCTGGAAAAGATAAATAAAGACACACACCCATACATTACACAGACCATAATTCACATGTAAAACAGTAAAAGCTTGCGGTGAAACTGGACCTTAAGAGCCTCAGGAAATCCTAATGGCTGAAAATCAACCTGAGAAGTCTTAAGGGTCAGAGTAATAATACAATTATAAATATTCCAGGGTTCAGTTAACACTTTCATCTTTATTATCTTTTCCTTTAGCACTGAGGGGACACAGAACCTGTAAAACTACAAAAAGGTGTGGTTTGTATATACAGTATAGTAAATACAATATATTTGTGGATACAATTAGGCCATAATGGAAAGCCCAGTATGATACAAAGAAAAGGTATTTCACAAGTGCAATCATTATGCACAAGATGTTGAGTAAGTATGGCTCATTTAGTCCGAAGTTCAATGGACTTCGGACAGCCTTAAAGTACAAATATTGCCGTGTTCAGAGTAGAAGCACAAGGGCTGCTGTGGGAAGACACATAAGATCATGCTTTGACAAAATAACAGCGGCGTTCCTCACAAAAATGCATCCCCCTCTGTCAGCAACTCCACACAACCAGCTATAGTAATTCTCAGATCAGAGAGGTCAAAGGTCACACAGAGGTTAAAGGTCAGGTGACCTACCCTGCAGGTGGTCATTAACCTGGCAGGTCAGCAACCACTTTCCTGTTGCTTTCGGGACCATCTCAGCTGTCGCAAACGTGGCTGGGAACAGACTGAGGACGTCGGTGCGGTGGCCACGGTCCAGCAGTGTATTCCCATGGAAAAAGGCAGAATGAATGTCCACCTCGTTACCCATGCCAAACAAATGCCAGGCCACTGCACGGTGCTGGCACAACTTGATTCCGGGCAGGTTACCAAATGTGTACCCATTAATAGCTGTCACACAGAGAGAAACAGAGACGGGGGTTAGAGGACAGGACAAAGGGAACACTTTTAACCTTTAAACCTTCTTTTATACACTTTGTTTAATGAATTGGTCTTTCAGAGTGATGAGTAGCTCACATAACCCTTGTAAATGAAAGAATGTAGGGGCAACAGCATGCAGGGGAGGTGATGAAGGAAGAAAACTAAGATCAGCCTTTTTAGATTTTGTGAAAAACTTATAATACAAACAAATAACAATACATTTATTTATAATATTCAACAAATAATATTCTTGTTTTTAACCAACTTTATGTGTGTGCAGTCGTTTTAGTATCAAAGACCTCTCTTACCGTGCATCATGTTTGACTCCACAAAGTCGGCGTCTTCTTGTTCAATTTCGGCTGGTTCGGAGCAGTTCTGAATGTTGTCCTCCAGGTACCAACTCAGGTTTTCGTCCACTATATTGAACATCAGGAAGACATCCTGGTCCACATCATGTCGGGCTGACTCTACAATAGACTCTGGCTTTGTCTGACCCGCGACGGGATCGTTAGTCTCCTTTAAAATTCCTGCGCTCACAGACAAACATGCAGGATGGGGGTTGAGTTGTAACATATTTATGTAGCCTTGCACAGATAAAGAAACATTTAATCTTTGTTTTCTCACCATCTCAGCATATGGGCCAGAAAGTGGAGTAACTTTCCCTGTGGTTTCCCACACTATTTATTTTTATTTTTATGAAGCTTTTTTTTTTTTGTTGGCAGTTTTTTATTGTAGTCATTAAGGACTTAAGGTTAGAGAGTGCTGGTGTAATTGACTTTATAAGCATGGGTGTGAAAAAGCTGCTGTTGTGACTCCCTCAGATATGGGTGTATGGGCATATGTGGCGTACAGATATGGAATGCCAAAGTACACGTTATCAAGAGCTCGGCATAAGTAGCAATTTTTACAAGGAAATTGTCATCACATATAGTTCATGATGTCTAATTATTTCTTGATGTGCAGGGCTATATTTTTTCTTTTCTTCTTCTTTTCCCAAGTCTTGTTTTTCATGTATTTAATTTTTTTCATTGGATTGTTTTTTACTGATTGTTTAGTTTTTCTGCTCATTTTCTGTGCTTCTTGTTGTCATTAATATTTGCTGTATTTGTTTTAATTATGTTAGCTTAGTTTTCTTTTCTGTTCTTCTTCATAAGTAGAGGGGGAGGTCCATTGCGTAATCCTGTGGTTTCTTGACCTGTCCCGTCACATTTCTTACTTCTTTTAACTATTTGGATTTTATGAAGTTATATGTATCTGCAACTAAAATAAACACTGTTAATCTATGATTAAGGGATATACAAGTGAGTTGGAATTGTCATACAAATAATGCATACAGAAACATCTCTTCTGGTGTCAAATCAGTAAGGTTAAATAGCATGTAGTCACATATCTTCATACCTTTCTTACAGGTGAGCAGAGCCCCGATAAGTCCTGAGGCGATGTCCCTGGGGGCATCAAAGTGAGAGTGGTAGACCCAGGTCAGGCAGTTGGCATCGTCATCTGTGGGGGCAAATTCTGGCCTGACCTCCCAGCGGTAGGTGTAGCTGCCTCCCGGAGGAACAGCGTCGTCCTCCTTCAGCTTGTTTGATGTCCCATCTGGATAGAGCGCCCCTGGTAGACAAATACCAAGTGTTTACGCTGAAGTTTAGTGAGCATTTGAGCCTCATGCTTTCACTGTCAGTAGAAAAAAAATGGCTTTGTTCTTAACAAGCACGATTATTTGCCTTAACCTTTAAAACTGAGTCCAGCAGGACCATGTAGAAGATATTATGCATAAAAATCAATGATTCATCAACTGCTAATATGTTAAATAAGCACATTCTTCAATGGAGGTTTCCCAAATCAAGGCCATATGCATTTCCTCTGTGGGTCTTATCTCTGTTAAGCTTTCAGCTTCCACGTGTGTAAGTGATCTATAAAACACATAAATGACTTCAGTCGTAGTGATAGATGTCACAGGTACACTGACCTCTGTACCAATCTGCACTCGACACATGACATGGTTTGACAGAGAATTAGCTGATTTTAGTTGTATGTCTGAACTGTTGACACCACTCCCTTCTTCTTCTTCTTCCTCATCCTCCTCCTCTATCCCCACGTCTCTCTCCCTTCCTGCCCAGTTTGCGGTTTATAAAATCTAGTTGGTCACTAAACATAAATATTTTATCCAGCTCATAGACAGATTGATGTAAATCCCTTCTAAAAGTAAAGCAGGACATCAGCCATAATCTGTTTTAAGAGGCAGAAACAAACTTTTTGTATCAGTTTCAGTTTCTGTACAGAGGCGGGATGCAGCTCCCCAGATGAGTGGGGGATGGGAGCTTGTTGTATAACAGAGAGCTGCCAAGTTCAGAAGAGACATATCTTTCATAATAGCCACTCAGTTATTGAAATTGTACTGCATCTCTTTCAGTCCTGTGACACAGGCCAAATTGGACTCATTTATTCCATATCACATTTGCTAGTCCTTTTGTCTTGTATTCAGTCAGTATCTTGTTGACAGCGACAGTCAAGCACTGAAGCAGCGGAGCAAAACATGCAAAGAGTCCATACTTTAAGAATAGCATTACACAAAGGTGCAGTTGCTGGGTAAAACATCCGGTAGAAAAGATTCTATGCCAATGTCAATGTACTTCACTGAGCTTTGTGCTGAGCTCTTCTGAAGTAATGCCCGAACGTTGAAGACCGTCCAAGGAGAAAATCCTAATAATGGCTCCTGTACGACATTATATTTAAATGAAAAATACTCACTAAAAAGAATCTATTTTAGCACAACAGTGTCGCTTGTTGAGTAAAACAGCACCATTGTGAACCGTCAGACTTACACTTGAGATGTCTGTATCCACATTGCTATCATTCCTGAGACCTGATTTGTTGTTTCTGTAACACATTACTGCCCAAACTGCTATTGGCTTTGGAAGGATATTAATGAATTAAGTTGCAGTCCCCTTTTTACAGCAACTATGTATGGTTTTGTATGAACAGGTGTTCTTTTCTGTCTGAGGGATATCACAATTGATTTTGCACATCTTTCTGTGAGTGAATACTGGATGTGGGTGTCTCTCTCTACATGCACACACTGTATATGTTTTATGTAGCACTATACCCTCTGTGTTCTTCTCATAGAAAACTCCATGAGGATGCATAGAGTAGCTCCTGGTCGCAAAGTTCTTCAGGTGGACCACAATAACGTCATCAACCTCAGCTCGCAGTATGGGCCCCAGGAAGCCCAGCCAGGCGGGTCGGGGGGACAGGACGTTGTACTTGGCATTTGTATACTGTCGGAACATAGCTTTCTTATAAACACTGCCAATACTGTGGGGTCCTCTTTCCAGGAACACAGATGCAAACCTGAGATAGAAACAGAGAAGTTAAACAGAAGGAATTATTAGGATTATTGTCATATTATACAATACAGGATTGTACAATGGCATGCAGTTTTATCTCCTTACCATGGTACATACTGTACATGTTTTTGCAAAAAAATAAGCATGAATATGAGTTATAAAAAAATACATAAGCGGGGAAAAAAAACAATAAAATGAAAATACTTATGATCGAGTCCAGTGGTTCTCAACCTTTTCAACCCCTCCCCCAATGCAAACGCATTGATCGCTCATACATTGATTGTAATGTAAAATGCATTCCCCAACTAAATTTACATTTTTTCCCAACCCCCAGGTTGAGAACCGCTGATCTAGTCTGCAAATACAAATAAGATAAACCCAACATCCACGATGCAACCACCCTGACACCACCATGACAACTGTGCAGCTGCCTAATTATTGCCACAGACTGTATTTTATAATTATATATAATTAAATATAATTATAATTATATGTAAAAAATGTATAAATGTAAAAAATAAATAAATACAAAAATAGAAGGAGTATTACTAGTATAAAAATGAGCAAATATGGTGTGATGCCATTGTAGTGCACTCTGTGAGGTTTCACAAAAGGCTCTGATTTATCTTTGAGATCGTTTAACATCATTGTCAACAGCAGATTACATTTCATTATAAACCGTACATGAACTAGGTGATGAGTCCTTTAACTGCAGATGCAATTCCGCACAACCAATTGCATCTGGCTGCAGCTCACTAACAATTAGACTTGTCATTATTGTGATTACACGTTTCTGCGGGATAATAATGTGTTACTGGAGCTGTGGCATACACAGTTTTGATTCTGTAAATCCAGCAAATACGCAAAGCAACAGGGCGGGTTGAAACGCATTAAGTTTACTTGATTCACAAATGGTCATATAGTGACAACCTTCTGATGAAAGGGGTTTCACTGAGCACCTATTCAGAGCAATTTAGTGCTAACATGGGTGCTACACAGGCCTATTTTAAATGATTATGTAGGTGTGCTTATTTCAGTATTGATGAGGTTTGAGATAATAGTCGCTGTGTTGCAATCTCTATACCTTTGTTATTGAAATGCCATGCAAATGCATCATGGTTATAGTAAAACATACCACATCTTGGTTTTCCATTGGCTGATATTAGATTTAAGTGCTGCGTTTGAGAGCCACCAAATGAATGAAGTATCATTAGTATCACAAGTTATCTGCCTATGGATTCAATAATAAGTCAAATAGGAAGAACAAATGGACAATATGATATATGTAGAAGATCATATTGAAGATGTTCAATGTATGCTAAAGTAGCTTTACATGACTACAACCAATGATTTTGCTTGTGTGCATGTGACATTGGTTACTGACTGTAAGATAGCTGGCTGATAGAGAAGCTCAGGAGATGCCAGGATTGTGTAAGGTAGAAACATTCAAAGTTATTAAACTGTCTTATATAAAGAGATCAAGTCAGTTATTTGTAGGCTCAAATATCCACCTAAAACTTAACTGAAAAATACATTAAATGGTCAGAATGTGGAAACATTGAGAAAATCCTCAGAAACTCCTCACATGAAAATTCTCATTGCACAATTTTACATTTTTTTACTTATTCTTAAAGCAAAAGGCAACTTTTACATCTATGTAATACAACAGTATTGGTGGTGTGATGCACATTACTCAATTCTCATTCCCATGAGAGGCAACTGTCTGTGATTCTTGACTTTATTTTTGTCAGCCTAACACTTAGCAAAGAAAGCCACAATCTCTCCATTTAGTCACTCAATACTGTCATCTTTCCTGTGCATCCCCAGACTGCCAGCAATAAGCATACAATACTACCCTCAGATGTCTAGACATTGTCACACCATGGCGAGATTACATACTGTAGCACTTTTGACCAAAAACTTTTTTTTTTTTTTTTTTTTTTTTTTTTTTTTGCATTCTCTGTATTCAAATTTGGGATTTTAATATATATATTTTTTCCCCCCCAACACAATTTATTATAATTACTTTAGATCTGTAAATAATCTCAACACCCCATGTGTGGATTTGATATGATGCGTTTGACCAAATGTGATAACATTCCTTCAACTGCCTTCACACTATGTATTCTACATAACTTCGAAATAACTTTGACTGTATCACAACTCACTCGTCATTTTCGACGTCTTGTCCGTTAAGCAGGTTTTTTCCACTTGGTGCGTAATTCCAAGAGTCCTCAATGATCCCCACATAGTAAACTCTCTCCCTGCCGCGCTTCCCGTCCGCACCCGCAGCGAGAAGAAAAAACAAACAGCTCGCAAACAGCCCCAATGTCCGTGCCATGTCCAAGTCCTGGAGGAGTGTTCAGCGCGTGTTAGTTTAACAAGAGGAACACATGGAAACCTGACTGCAGGAGCTTCAGTGTGCGCTGGGACTGCAGTACTTATGAAACTGAGAAGGAAAACAGTTGACCTATTCAGCCAGAGAGGGACCACAGTGTTTCCGCCTCCCGTCGTATCAGGAGTGGAGGGGAAATAGCCACTCAGTGTTTTCCTGATCATTATTATTAAATGTTGTTGAAATCGCCTACTGGGAAATTAAGGTAATTGATCCACTTATGCCAAAATGCAGAATCAATCCCTATGGGTCGTCTGAATTGGCTGTCACATTTCCAGAGATGATATGTTACAGCCACAAAGACGCATTAATGCTTGAATATTCTTTCAATAGCTCTGTAGCCATGTTTTTATTTTTTACTGGCAAATTTAAACGTGCATGTTTTAGTTTACTCATTACATTCATTACACAACTTTTACAGAAAGAAAAGAGTAAAAAAAAAAAGGTGGTGTTTATCATCTAGGTTGAGTAACAATGCAGTTAAAACAAACATTTAAGCATTATAAAATGATGTATTAACCATGAATAAAGTAATTAGTTACAGTAATTAGTACAGTTACAAACACATCACAAAGTAGCGAAGACTAAAATAATCCTACTAATCCTAAAAACTGTGTGAGGTGCTTTTCACATAGCAAGTTGCTTCGTTATGGCATCTCAATAAGATATAATTCAGGGATTTTTTTAAGTTGCAGTAATACTATGCAACCACATTTTAAGAAACAGCTCATCCTGATAATGGCACGTTCCCCTCAACCCAGCACCTACAGCGTCTTTCAACCTGAAACTTTCTGTCATGCTTCATCAAAGGGGCGAGCCTGACACCTGCTGACCAAGTCCGAGCAGTGCAACTGTTGAGACCAAGGTGGCTGAACTGATGGCCCTGCCTCTTCAAAGTGAATGCAGGACATAATGATAATATACAAACGGCATAACCACATTCTGGTCACGCAGGTCACTCTGGTCTTGTTCCCCTCATTTGTTTAAGTGAGTGAGTGTGATCCTTGAGCTTCCTTTTTATGATAATCCCCACAAATCTCTGAGTACAATCTGCACCCCAAGCACAGCGCTATGAAAAACAAGTGCACTGGGTAGTGGTTTTACTGGGAAAAAATAGGTCCCTAAAGCAGCAAGTGTGAAAATAGTACATGCCTTGTAATGTTATTTTTTATTATTCTTTCACGTGATTGTAGGTCACCAGGGTCAAGTTCGGCTCAGGAGTTGAGTGTGTTTCCTTTTGTCTTGTACCGATATCGTGCTCACTGAAATCCAAGCCTAGAAAAAGACCACTTTGTTCCACAAGATAACCTGTCCATTGATTTATTCTCAGTCAGGCTCCAGTCCAGCGCTTTACTCTGGGATGGAAACCTCTGGAAATTCAATTTAATGCCTACTGGCTGATTTTCTATATTATTTAAATTTCATTAGAATAATGATTTGCAGCTCAACTGAATCTGTCAGATCCCCATGCCCATGCTCAAGTTTGTTTATGGCTCAGTAATGTTTGTGTTGTTACTTTATGTTACAGTCAAAAAATACAAAAGATACAAAATATGAAGAATTTAGTGTGGAGTATTTCAGCTACCATCAAAACACCAAACACTGGCAAAACCATGCCAGTGTGTACATTCACACATTTTACAGCAATGGTTAACATCTTGGGTCAGATTAAGCCTAATCTGATTCCAGATTTAGCCCTTTAGTTAAAGATTTAGGAAGATTTATGTGTTTAGCTGAAGTTCTATCCATGGCAAGCAGGTGGGGATTTGAACCTCTGATATTTGTAGCATTGAAGCGAAGAACAAACGTCTTACTGATTATAATACAGCTACCAATCTCTTTTCTACTAATGTAGCTAATTCTAGTTTAAATAAATAATGGGCCTCTCCATGACTCTTAATCTTACTCTCTGAGAACTCAATTTTAGAGAACTGATGTTGGAAGAGCAAAAGCATTTTCAAGGCAGAATCTAGTTTCCAAGTAACCGTTTATGAATTAAATTTAAAGAATTTAAGTAATGATTACTGATAATTTAATTAATGGATACACCGAGCTGTAAAGCCATTCTAGATTATATCCATACAATCATAATTTCAAATAATTCCTGCTATAACTGTGTCAGTTGACTGTTTGGGGCACATAGCCTATATTGTTGATGATAAGGTGAAAAAGTGAATTCATATTTAAATCAGTGTTGATTCAAACAAAACAGCGACACATTTTTACGAGGGCTTTATTCTAAAGCACTGGATACGAACAGTAATTCACTAATCTTTAATAAACCACTGCTCAGTATGGGCCAGTCCCCTCAGCGCTGTGTCACGTGCACAGCTCTTTCGCTTGACCGCGCTCCCCTCACAGTGAACGCGCACTACAGCGCGTGGCCGCCTCCCTGCTGTTGGTTGTCAGTGCACAGACATGGCCGCCCTCAGTAAAATACCACACAGCTGCTACGAGATTGGCCATACCTGGGACCCGTCGTGTGTGCAGTCTGCTGTGGATGTAGCCAGGGGTGCTCTGGAGGTCTCCTTCAAAATATACGCCCCTCTTTACCTGGTAAGTTTTGCTGTTTGACCTGCAACATTTGGACTCTGAAGCTAAAGTTAGCTAGCTAACCAAGTAAGGCTACTGTAGTTGTGAGAAAACCTCGTACAAATGAGCTGGCACGTCGCTGCTTTGCACTTGGGGTGTACGTTCAAGTTCTTGCACGTGCACAAACTGGGTGAAAGAGGCGAACACAATGCACGCGCTACCTTGCCCTTTAAAAGCAAAGACTCCTGAGACACTCATGAGTAACAAACTAACAGTAACCACAGGACTAACTGAAAACACCATCTGATAAATGAATGGCGTACAGCGGCATTCCGGGTCATTATTACATTCTGGTTTAAACTTGTTTGACCAGTTTTTGGTGCACTAATCATTCTTTAATGACGTTTTGTTATACAAACACAGTATTAACCCCAACACGAATACAATTGCACAACCTCTTTGTTTTTTTTTTGTTTTTGTTTTTATAACTCATGCAAACATTTGTCAACCAAATGTGAGCACCAACAACAGTGACTGCCACTCAACTGTATGTATTGCAGATAGCAGCAGTTCTAAGGAGAAGGAAGAAGGATTACTATCTAAAAAAGCTTCTCCCAGAGATCCTGTGGTCTACCTCTTTCCTCACTGCCAATGGAAGTCTCTACATTGTTTTCTTCTGCATTCTCAGGTTAGTAGGTCCAACAAATGTCACACAGATACACACTGCCATTCACACAACTCAGATGCAAGGGCTCCAGAAGCTCCACGTATGCGTGTTGTTTAATGGTGTATTTGTTATTATCTCAGGGTCTGTTCTTTTCCTAAAGTTTTCAGAGTTAGATGTGTTTTTTCTTGTCAAAATGAGATAAGATAAGCGTTTATTGATCCCACAGGTTACCTCGAGCTCAAAGTTCTGTTCATGCTATAACATTACTAAATAGACTAACCAAAGCCATGCAAATACTTTAAACATGCCATTTAGATACTATTTCCCCATTGAATAAAAAATGAAAATAAAGATTTGACCAAAACATTGCCTCTTTAAAGAAAACCAATGCCGACTGTGTGCTTGATTCCACTTTCCAGTTGAAAAAAGAAACGACAGTTAAGTAACGCAGGACATTTCTAACTTTAGGAAGCTGTTGGGAGGGTTCTACTCCTGGTCTGCCGGGTTTGGCTCGGCACTGCCTGCCTCCTATATTGCCATCCTGCTGGAGCGCAAGAGCAGGTGAGATTCCTGTTCGTTTATTTCACTATATTTCTCTTGGATCTCCTCCTCTTTAAGTCTTTCATGTTTTTAACTCAAACACATTTGCCAACTTCAGCATTGCACAAAAATAGCTCGTACACTTTTTGGGACATAAAAAAAAGTGTTTGAATGCATCTCAAGTATCAGACGTAGCCTTGTGAGTGTTGATTCTGTGTTTATTGAGAATCTATATGTCTCTCCATTTCTCCCCCCTGCCAGGAGAGGGATGCTGACAATATACATGACAAATCTCGTAAGAGCTACTCTGTTCATGTACATTTAAACATTACTTGTTATACGTAAATAGATATATCAGCCTTTGCCACACAATGTATATTTGACAGAGTATTCTTTTTTTTTTAAATCAGGCCACTGAGACTTTGTTTCGTATGGCAGTGACACGAGGCATCGTCAAACCCATCAAACACGGCGAGGTAAGACAACAGGGAGGTCTGGTTGAGCTGAGAGTGAAGGGAGTTAAATGATGTGGCTTTGGGACAAAAAAAATGAGTGTTGGAAATAAATAAGAAATTCCCATGGCCCCATGCTTATGTTTCACATGTTGTCCTGATGCTCTCTCTCTCTCTCTGTCTCTGTTTTTTTATTAGGTGCTCTTGTTCTGCATAACTGCTTCACTCTACATGTTCTTCTTCAGGTCAGATTCTTACAGTAAAATGTGAAACATTGGTCAATTGGCTGTTATGAATGACCTTCAAATATTAGAAGCGAGAGATAACGTTTAGGGTTTGTGTTGCATTTTGTGTTTTGTGCTGCAGGAGTAAAGATGGTCTCAAAGGTTTTGCATTCTCTGCGTTAAAGTAAGTTGTGTCTGTTCCGCTGATGCTTTGATTTAGATTGACTGTTGGTGATTTGGGAAAGCTTACAGAGGTGGTGTGCTAATCCTCTGACAGGTTCATCATTGGAAAAGAAGAGGTTCCTACTCACTCTGTCGTGGCAGAACAAATCTCCTCAAGGCACCTTGAGAGGAAAGCTGCTATAGAGAGCGAGGATTCACAGGCGTCAGCAGAAGGGCCCAGCTCCAGGAGGAAAACTCTGGTAGCCTACACCAGAGAACTGCTAGAATCAATGTGAGAGAAAACACATTTTACACTGACACAAAGATTTGTTCAGAGTGCAAAGGGTTGACTTGTTACTTTTTTTTATTATTTTTTTTTATCTAGATGCAAAAAGGGTCCAAGACACAGATGTTGTAAACATTATCAAGACAACTGCATTTCCTACTGTGTGAAAGTAAGACATTTTTGTTATGCCGATTGATTTATAACACACATATTCTATATGCTACTCTATTCTATATCTCTATTTTCTGTCATTGTCCAGGGTTTTGTCCGGATGTTCAGTGTTGGCTACCTGATTCAGTGCTGTCTTAAAGTGCCTTCAGCGTTCAGGCACATTTTTACTAAACCTTCACGGCTCCCATCCCTCTTGTACAACAAGGAGAACTTCCAGCTAGGGGCCTTTCTAGGATCTTTCGTCAGTATCTACAAGGTACTTTTCATACTTGTGAAAAGTGTGCCTCCCGCCTCCTTTTTAAGGGACATTTGATTTGTAATCTCTGATTTGTCCTTGCATATTTAGTTTTATGTTAGCTAATCATTTCTATTTTAAATATCTCTTGTGTAGTCATGTGAACAGCCCCTCCTTGCCGTGTAACACCCCCCCCCCGTCAGCTACCACCACAGGTACAATCTAATTCTGTGGGAAACACTGTGTATTTTTTTGTTTATCTTTCAGGGAACAAGCTGCTTGCTGCGCTGGCTGCGCAACATTGATGATGAACTCCATGCACTGATAGCTGGTGAGACAGGATTGTATCAACTGTCAAAAAAAAAATCATTGTAGCGCAATCCTCCTCCGGATTGTCACACCTGATATAATCTGTTAGACAATTGTCTTTTTCTCTCTCTCCCGGTCTTTCAAGGCTTCCTGGCTGGTACCTCGATGTTCTTCTACAAAAGCACGTCAATATCCATGTATCTCTTCTCCAAGCTGGTGGAGGTAAAAGAAAATCTCAGAATCCAGTGATTTTAATAACAGTAACTCTCAGGGTATCTCAAGGATAGATAAAAAAATATCATTAAAAAAATAATAATAATTCACCTCAAATAATAAATAAACGTGCATTACTATGTTAAATGATAATAAATTCAGATGAAATCCTGTGAGAAGTTGATGAGGCAAAAGCTGCTTTAAACAGTAAGTATCGAAAGTGAAAGTCGAAGGCGTTTGTCGAGAATGTCACTGTCTGACATGACGGCTTTTTCTCTGCTTTTGATGTTTAAGAGAAACATGGCGCTGTCTGGTGAGAAGAGAGGTGAATAACTGGATAGAATTAAAATAATACTTTAACATGTGCTCTTTTGGGGATTATGTGTTTTCCAATTTTCAGGAGATGTTTTCACAGATTCAGAAAAGATGGTAAAGTAAATTTTATAGGTACATGAGGTCGGCAATAGGAGCTGCATTGTTATTTTCCTTGTTTTTTTGAGCGCAGTTCTGCTCAGAGCGGGACTGAGCAGCTGGCGAGCACAGAGTTAGAGAGGCTGTGCTGCCAGAAGAGCTGCTAACTGAGATTATTACTCTGAGCAGCATGCATTGGAATAAAATACAATATAATAGATTTGTGTATATTTCTCGCTTTTTCCCTGTTGGTCTCCTGCTGCTGAATGGTGCTGATCCGTCTTGTTTGTCCGTGCATTGTCAGTGTCCTTACGTCACGCTGCGACATTAACGGCTATGAGTTAGTTTTTCACTGGGTGAGAAAATGAAGTATTTATTGTAGCAACGTTTGTAAACTGAACTGATCGGGGGGCCTGGTCTGGTTTGGTCGATGGGCCGCCAGTTGAATAGGCCTGGTCTAAGGGATCAAATAACATAATCAAGATAAGACTTGCATGTTAGTAACATGCTACCATATGTGTCTGCTTATCTGAAATGTGTCTGTAGTGGTAGTCTAGTGTTTAGGCTTTCAAATAGAGCAAGGCACCTAACCCTGAGTTGCTCCAGGAGACTGTCCCTGTAGTTGGTTCACTGTAAGTCGCTCTGGATAAGAGTGTCTGCTAAATGACCTGTAATGTAATGTATCTGTATTGGACAGTTTATCATTAATAGCACATTAATTAATATACATAATATGTCTTTAGACCATGTACTTCAAGGGCATTGAGTCCGGATGGTTCCCTTACTTTCCTCATGCAGACACGGTCCTATATGCCATCTCCACTGCAATCTGTTTCCAAGCTGTAAGTGACACATACACCAACATGCATACCTTCTCACATAAATATGCTTCACACGTGTTTTTTCTTTTGCTGAGTAAGGATGTAATGTGTGACTCGTTACTGTTGCACAGGCTGTGATGGAAGTGCAGAACCTCAGGCCTACATACTGGAAGTTCCTGCTGCGGTTAACTAAGGGCAGGTATGAATGCAGCTGTCAAACAAACAATGTTTTAACAATTTAATCACATTTTTAGTTTGTCTAAAGTCGGACTCTTTCTGTCCATGTCAAGGTAATCTGTCTGTCTCCTCACCTAGATTTGCTCTGATGAATCGACAGTTGCTAGATGTGTTTGGGACTCAAGCTTCCAGGGACTTTAAAGGCTTTGTGCCCAAGCTGGACCCTCGCTACGCCACGGTGCTTCCACCAGGAGCCAACATCCAACTCGGTTGACCTGGGACCAGGCTGTGGGAGGAGATTTTAGGGTTACCTCAACAGGAAATGGAAAGTTTGGCTGTTCTTTCTGAGTAACTTAAGGATATTTTTAAAGGTGTTGTAACAGCTGATATGGGATTTGCTTTGGTGGATGTAGAAGGCCGAGATCTGTCCAAAGCAGAGAGTCAAGTATGGTGCTGCACAAGCACATTTACTGACTGGGATTGTGTGAAAACAGGTAACTGGTAAAATAAATGAAACGCATATTACATATATTAATAGAAGTATTTTTAAGTCCTAATGAAACCCATTACAGTACAAGATAAATATTAATAACAAGAAAGTGATCTAAAGGATTTATTTATATTTGATCAAGTTGTCAGTTTGCATTTGGCAGGGTGACATTTACCTGTTCTGCAAGGTATGGATGGCAGTAGCATGGTGTATAACCTTATAGGGCCAAATCACAAATATACCCAAAAATTGGTTTATTGGAAAAATAAAAATGATTTTACTTTGGCTGCAACGACATTCCTTTAATCCTTTAATCGTAACGTTTCTTCATTTTGCAAGTTACCTGTAGGTTTGTACTGACTGAACTCAGTTTGGCTGTTGGGAAGATCGCTTTCATGACGGAGCTTGAAACTCACCAACTAATCTTTTTGAAATCAGCACAGTGATACCTGATTTTGACTCTGATTTAAGAGGAGATGGAATTTGTGATCATAACTCATCATTTCTGAATATGTACCTTTTCAATGGATGCAACTGATGATACATTATTATGTAGCCTTATCAAATATTCTATTCTATAGTAGATAATGGAAGATGTATTTAAATTGAGGTCTATGAAGTGAAACTCAGAAGTGGAAAGTCACCATTTTTAACAAGTTACTTAAATTGATTTTGTTTTTGTTGATTTTTAAATGCAAAAATAGTTTTTTTTCCACATCTCATACTAGTGTTTTTTAAAAAAAAAAATTACACTTGACTGATTGCAATTGAGTGAACCACCTTTTATAGAAAATGAGGTAAAGGTGACTTGTGGAGAAGATGTTAAAATAGTAAAGATATTTAAATATTTACAGTAAAATATATATGTACCCTCTATTTAATGTAGAAACTGTTTAAATGACATAAGAAAGGGTTCAATCAGAGAATGGGCTTCTAAGTTTAGAAACCCTTATTGTACAAATGTATTACACGAGTTAAGACTTTGTAATGTGATGAATTGCAATGCAAGGGACTACATTTACAGATCCTATAAATTCTATAAAGTTTGATTTAAAAGAAAAAAAAAAAAAAAAAAGCATCAAGTCATTGCCACAGCCAAACCTGATCCATCTTTTTCATTTAATTTGTTGCTGGTATTTGGTTAAGAAAAGACTGATCTATATGACTGAATATTTAATATTCACTAATGCACCCAAAACCAGTTTAAATAGTTTTTTTTTGGTTTCATATGATGTTGGCTGTTTGCATTGTAATTAATCGCCATCGGTTCCAAGGTGAACCCTATGGTTTAAAATCCACATTGATTGAAACATTGTTTACTGGGGAATTTGGTGCCGTATTGAAGCGTTTGTCTGAAGGCAAAGAATCTGTTTCTGTGAATAAAAAGCACACTGCTCAATCTGCTTTTGTTTTTGTTGCTAAGAGATGAGGATGTCTGCCAAAAAAAGATGTTTTGAGCTTTAACTATTTCATGTTCTCTGAAAAGTATTGCATTACATCCTTTACTAAGTGATAAATAGTCCCAGTGGTTCTGCAGTTAATCAAATAATAGACAGCCGGTACTTTTGTGGTTCATGTTAGATGTCTGTGCTCAATGCAAATTACACTATTGCATTGCACACCATTCATCATAACTTCATTCTAGATGTGAAATAATTACATGTAATAAGACACTTTTGTGTCTTATTAATGGTAGTTATTTGAACTGCCAGTTTGTTCACTTCAAATGTTGCATTAAGTTCTTCAACCTTTAGACACACCTGACAACAGAAGCCATGATTGTAAACATACAGTGCACAGTGCAAGATTCTTGTTTAGACTAAAGTAGAGGTGTTTAAATAATAGTGATATATTAACTAAATATTGTTGCACAGAATTATAATACAACTCTCAACAAATGTCTTTGATTTATGAAAAAGGTATATATTAAAAATATTTTTGAATCCAAGTGCTTGACTTTTTTGTCATTTGTCTTTGTCTAACTTTGTATATTATATTCATGGGTACCACAGTATGATTCCTCGAGATTTTGCAAACCTAAACCTTTCACCAAGCTACACTCACAAAATGTCCTCTTGCCAATACTTAACCACGAATGTTATGCTGTTGTACTGGTCAATTGTCAACTTTGTACGCAGTGTATTCAGAATTGTGGCCTGATTTCCATGAACTGTGCTGTGTGAGGTCAGCAGCGGTAACATCCTAATGACTCCTTTCCTCCACTGCCACCATAAGGCAAATATTTCCAAGAACTTACCCCTCCCAATGCCCTGAGTTAACAGCTGAGCTGAGCATATCAGCTGTTTTACTATAATGTTTTTTTTTTCTCTAAATGGCAGTATTCATTAACTTTTCAATGAAGCCTTCGCACTGAGGTAATGACCAAAGAAAAACACTGGCAAGACAGACATTTATAAATGAGGGTAAACCATGTTAGGGGAGGAGTGAGAAAATACTGGATTTAGACAACATAAAATGAATCATGGGACTGAATAATAGTGGATTGAAACAAAACAATAGGATTTGTTAAAAACTGACATGTTTTCTAAACTGCAACCTAGGTGCCAGTAGTTTCCTTGGCCGTGCCCTCCTGTCTAAAGTACAGACCCTGTTCACAGTAATGAGATTCAATAATAGCCTAAAACAGAGGTCTTCAACAGGGGGTCCGCAAATTGGTTGATTAGAAAATTTCTATATATATATATATATATATATATATATATATATTTTTTTTTTTTACAACCAATTTTTTTCCCACAAATTTACATGAATATTAATTATTACCTGTGTATTAATTGAATAGCTTAGTATTGAATGCACAATAACAGGGTAGCTATGTTTATACATGGCACTAGGCCCAGTTTAATATAAAACACAATTTTATACAATATATGTCAGTTTGGGGGTCCTTGGCCTGAACAACTTTGAAGACCCCTGACCTAAAAGCTTACCCAAGGTAAAACTACTGAAAACTGTGAACAGGTCTTTCCCCAAATGTCGCTATTTTACAGTGTGGCTAATCTCAATGATCATCGATGGCTGACTTTGAGGGCAAGAAGCGTTTTTCTATGAGTACAGAACCACAGACTGTGTAATACAGGGGTGCCCACACTTTTTCAGCTTGGGAGCTACTTTTAAAATGACCAAGTCAAAATGATCTACCTACATTAAAAATGCTAAACATATATTTATTTATATTGTGGCGAGCGCCACGGGAAGCGAATGGATAGAGAACACCAACGAGTCAGAGACGAGAGTACGTTTTATGTTGTCCTGTGCCACATACACCGCAAGACCCCAGGTACAACTTTTATTACCAGGAAACTACCACCCGTTAACCGCAACAAACCGGGGGTCCCCCTCCTCCGGGACATAACTCTCACCCATGGTGGCAAAACACACAAAACATGAACACGCATAATTAAACAACACCACTCGCGGACAAGTCTGCGCAGACTTGGTTCTTACTTGGTCCAGCTTCCCCACTCATTTTTATACCCTTTCTTTAGCAGAATTGTATAAATTGGAAGGCTAACTAGCTAATCAGCTCGCGGTGATTTGCAGCTGGCGGGGTTGACCGCGCATGCGTGGTGAACCGCGTGTTAGAAAAGATGAGATCTCAGACTGGCTGACCTGTACGTCAATCACGTGGCAAATGCCATAGTGAGGATGGATGAAAGGCTAACTTTTAATAAAAAATTTTTTTTTTTTTTCAATGCCATGCGACCTACCCACACTACCTTTGCGATCGACCGGTCGATCGCGATCGACGTAATGGGCACCCCTGGTGTAATATAACCATAGACATATAGGTCGTGAGGGTGACGCTTTATTTTGAAATATTTAAACAGGAAGTCTTCAGTTCCGTCATATAAGCACGACCAGTGCCTTTCCCTCTGTATCATTTGATACCATAGAAAACTGACAGTTTTAAGATTAATGCGTATCCATGGGGGGTAAGAATAAACAGCGAACTAAAGGAAATGTTCGGGTAAGTACCAATGTCTGTAAGGTAATGTAATGTATGTCCGAAGCTAACGTTACAGTGTTAAAGTTAGATTGCTAGCAACAGACACGAGCACAAGCTAATGTAAACTTCACGTTTACAGCTAGTTAAGGCTACGTGTGGCTGTGTTGTCCCAACTGTTTCATAAACATATGTTTTCCGTCTGGCTATCGTTTCTTATTTTACGGGATGTTTTTTTGTTTCTATAACCACACGTTTCTCTGCCGCTACTAGCCGTCCAGTAGCGGCCGAGCTGCTGAGGCACTGACCCGGGAGGGTGGTGTCATCCCCGGCTTTGTAGGATTCGATACAACGGTCACTTCGGAGCTGAGTTATGTCCCCGCTGTCCATGGCGCGGAGGAGATCGACAACCTGGTAGATGCAGATTTCCGGCTGGTGCTCCGGAAACTCTCTAAAAGGGATGTTGTTACCAGACTTAAAGTGAGTTTAAACTTTTACTAAATGTATAGTCTTCTATGCAGAGACAATCGCACATAGCACACACGTGTACATGTGTAACACATATGCTACAACCTACCACTTTAAAAAACATAAACACATTATACATGAAACATAAAAAGCAATCTGTCACTGGGTATGTTGAATTTACCTTGGGGTGTTTTTGGTCCAGATGTCTGTCTTTATGCTGTGTTGTCTTCTCAGGCTGTGCAGGACTTTGGGTCCATGTGTCAGGAACGGGATGCTGAAGAGGTGAAAGGGGTCCTACCATACTGGCCAAGGATTTACTGCAAGATATCAGTGGTGAGCTGGTCATTCACCACACATTCATATAAATACCTTCTTTATGTTTTTTTGTATCAATGTAACAACATTCTGGAAATGGTGCGTCTTAAATGCATAAATAAACACTCCAGCTATCATCATATATTTTTGATCAATCCGATCCGGCGCCAGCAATTGAAAGTAAAGTGTGCCATTTCAAATGACGGGGAATATCTCTGAACCAGAAGTTGCCTGGAACCACACTCAAATTAGACATGACATTTTAATGGGACTTTAATTTGTGCAAGTGCTTGAGGTGTGTCTACAATAGGATCATTTTTTCTTCATCATTATGTCCATCAGGACCATGATCGGCGGATCAGGGAGGCCACCCAGCAGGCATTTGAGCAGCTGGTGCTAAAAGTGCGTCGCAGCTTGGCCCCCTTTCTGAAGAGCTTGATGGGCCACTGGATTCTGTCCCAGTGTGACACTTACACACCTGCAGCCTCTGCTGCGTGCCAAGCCTTCCAGGCTGCTTTCTCACCCAGCAAGCAGCCTGAGGCTCTCAGCTTCTGCAAGGATGAGATGCTTAACGTGAGTATTAGTGGTGGCTTTAGTGCGGACAAGGGGATTTGTGATCCAATTAACTAAATTTAACATTAAAATGTGTGTTGTTCTTATATTGCAGGTACTTCAAGATATTTTGTTAAAGGAAACCGCAGACACGCTGAGCGATCCACAGTAAGTTTAGCTCATTATAGTCTCTGCATCCAGTCCTCTCACTGTGTTGGCACAATGATAATACATTCTGTCAGATTATTTGCTGATGCACTGGTTACCTTTGTTCTCTAGAAGTGTGACAGAGGAGGAGAGAGAAGGGAAGTATGTGCGCATGCTGACCAGTTCTCTGTTGGGGGTGAAGAGGCTGCTCTCCCTGCTGCTCCAGAGTGACAGGACGGCCCTGGAGGAAAGACTAGCACATCTTCTCAACTCTGGGAAGTTCTGGAAGTACAGCAAACACAAGACACCACAGGTACCGGCATTGAATAGGACTCATGAACTAGATCACCTGGTATGCACGTAATGTAGTTTCAGTCACTAAAAGAAGATATCTTTTAATTGAATTTCATATATTCATCATAAGATCTTGAGTGGATTTTTCATTTCAATAGAAGGTTGTAGTTTGCAAAGATTGTAAGGGATAATATGTGCTATTCCAATATCTATACATAACGTCTCTGTAAAGAAGGTTCTCTTTAATTTCAAACACCCCGAGTGACCTTTTGAGTGGAGTTTGATAAATATCTGAATTCGTCATTGGTTTCATGGAGTCTATCGAAGGTGCTCTAGTTAGTTTACATTTACATGTAAAGCCAAAATATTAAGTAGAAATGCCTTTTAGTCTGCACACAGTTTATGTAGAAATGTTTTATCCTTCAGATTTGACTTATTCTTGGTAGTTAAATTGTTTTAATGTGATAAACTGTGTGAGTGCTGCCAATTGCCACCCAATATACCTGCAATTATCTGTTGTGAATAATAAATTCTCCTGTGTGTTGCTCCACAGGTGCGAGGTGCATTTTTCGAGATGGTGTGTGCTTTGTGCGAGTTCACTCCAGGACTGGTCCAGGCTGAAGCAGCGCGACTCTGCCCCTCTGTGCTCCTCAGCATTGACGACACAGATCCCGTAGTGCTGCCTCCTGTGTGGGAGGCTGTTCTTCACGTCGTGTCTGCGATCCCTGTAAGCTTGTTTTATAGGACGGCCTCACATGTACTGCATGCTCATGCCATTATATTGTCAGGTGTTCCGTGATGTTGGATACTCCTCTGTAATTACAGTATATTTGATGGGTAGTGCAAGAAGGAGTTATATGAACTAGTATTGGTAGAGTCGCAAATGTGAAGATGCTTTTCGATTTTCTGCTCCTATTTCAGGATTGCTGGACACATGTGAATGCCAAGAAGGGCTTCTTACCTAAACTTTGGGCTCTACTAAAAGAGGGTGGCAAAGGCATGGCTAAAGCCCTCCACCCTAATCTAATGCCGCTCCTCAGCAAACTGCCCCAACTGGTCACAGATCCGACCTTGGACTTCTACACCACCTTCTTCTCTTCCTTCATACAAGGGTCATTTGAAATGAGATATATTAATATACAAGTATACGCTTGCTGCTTATAAACCATCATTTTTGTACCACTATAACATTTAGTGTCCGTGTGCTTGTCTCAGTCTGTCTAGTGAGCGCGCAGCAACAAGCCCATCGGAAAGTGCAGTTATAGTGACTTCTGTAATTGAGTGCTTGAGGTACTGCGTACTGCACAATGCAGGAGAAGAGGAGGAACAGAAAAACATACGAACCATGCTTATTTCACAGCAGGTGGGATCACAGAGTTGCACATTTTTGTCCCATCATGTCAGATCTACTTACATCTCTACCTTTCTTACACTGTTTTGTTGTCTCTTTTTGTAGCTCCTGCCACTACTAGAAAAGGCTCTTGGAAATCCCTCCCTTCAAAATGGTCCTCTTTTCCTTTCGGTCACTGAAATGCTTGTTTCCTGGGAGAGAAGGACAGGCCTGCATAGTGAAGATGAAGCTAATGACAGCAGTGATGTATTTCAAGGGCTTCTTGTAGACTTCTGGGAGGGGCTTGGCCTTTTGTTTGTGCGTTATGCCGACAATGAGGATGCAGATCCGCAGTCTTTGGAAGGGATAGCCACCTTGCTGCAGGTAAATTTAGTTTTTGGGAATCTCTGGCTCAGACATACCAGGATACAGCAGATCAATATGGCTGTCAGGGCCATTCATGTCTTTTAAAAGTGGCCAAAGTAAAACAGAAAACGCAATGCCTGAATAAATCTATTCTCCCTTTCTCTTATGTCTCCAGGTAATGCGCTACCCTGAGAGAGTAAAAAGAAAGCAAATCCTGAAGAAGAAATCTGTCACGATCAGTTTCTCTCAGCCGGAGGACAATGAGAAAACTGAAGTCGAGGGGGATGTTGTCGAGAAGCCTGTTCAGACACTGTCGGAGCTGGTGAATGAGAAGACATCTGGGTCCCTACAGACCCAGCATTTTGAGGATGTAGTGTGCCAGCTGGCACAACTGTGCTTGGTGCATGTGAATGAGAAAAACTCTGAGAAACATCTTGTTTTCCTCTCTCTTCTCCTGCAATCTTTCCACACACCCAGAGTCTTCAGTGTAAGTCATATTTGACAATTATGAACAAATGCATTTCATGTCAGTCATTGCGAGCCATGAATTTGTCCTTCTAATTGACAAATCTGTGGAAAATATTTCAAATTGAGAGTTCAGTATAAAAACTTGTGGCCCACTTTAAAACGTTGTTGGCAGTAATGTTAAGTATTTGCAATTTTTTAATAATTGGCTTGGACATGCAAAAACACTGGTATTAGGAATAAAAATGGAAAGTAATAACGGCTCCATGACGCAATTAACTTTTTCCCTAAATTGTGTTTGTCTTAGACATTGGTGGAATTGGATGACAAAATAATGGTCGGTGAGCAGAGGGGCGAGGTGACCATAAAGAATCCAGCAATGCAGTTCCTGCTGGAGCGGGTGGTGGTGTGGCTGGCTGAGAAGGAGCGCAGAGACACTGAGCACCTGGTGGAGATGGTCTTCAGCTCACTCTACTGCTGCAGCCAGCAGGAGACCACCCGCATCCTCAACCACATCACCACGGTAACATCCGATGCAGATGTCAAAACACATTACCTGATGTTGATTCACGTCTTTTATGTGCAGCGCGATGATCCCTCTGGTGTCGCAGGTTAAACTCTAATGTTGCAGTTTCTTTGCTGACACCCATGTTCTCCCCTCTGGTTTCTAGATGGATGTACAGTGGGGAATTATCCTGCAAATTATACAGAGGGTATGTGTCTTCTTTTTACACGGATACAATTGTATTATCTGCCTATACATCAAGTTTACATTTTACACCTGTGCTACTATCCACTCTGTCAGACATGTACAGATCCTGAGGCTCTCAAGAGCTGCCGTGATTGGCTGAAAGGTTCAGTTCTGGGCGAGCAACTCCTGGGATTGACTGAGGAGCTGTGCAAGGTGGGACACGGCTCTCCCAGCTCTACCTCTTCTAACAGCAACCACAGTTGGACACTTATCAGCCTGGTCCTCTCTCAGCACCACAATGGTAAACACAAACACCAGCAAATATTGAATTTTTCAGTGGGAGAGTATCCACCACTCGCCAAACTATATAGTCATTTTTTTTATTATCTGCTTTTACTTGTGCAGAGCCTCTGATAGGAGAGGTGTACATGGAGAAGATCTTAGAGAGGCTCCATGCCACTCTGTCTGAGACCAAGAGCCTGTCAGATGCCGGCAACATGGAGCCACTCATCAGCTTCATCTGTGATGTGGCCTCCACGTTTTTCTCTTCTGTACAAGACTGTCTTCTACTTCTCTCTGCTGAGGAACTCTTGCTCACGGTCTTCCAGCTCACCGCCCAAGATCAAACACACACTCACCTGTCTGGTAGGTCGCTGCTCAGAGCACAAACATATACTTTTTAGGAAAGCAAAATAACACATTTTTGTTTATTGCTTTCAAAGACTCACTTTTAGATAAACTGAGGAAAGTGTGTGTTGTTGGGATCCAGTCATTGGTTCAACACTCTGAGTATGAGGTCAAGGAAGGTGGTTTCCTGCACAGTGCAGCCCTTTGGGTGACAAACCAACTACTCACCGTCTCTCTGGATATTAAAAGGTAACATAACACCCTCTGCAGTTTTTTAAAATCCAAAAGGAGTTAATCTGTAATCCCTCCCCAAATGTGGGCCTGTTCAGTGAAAGCAATCTTAAGAATCTGTCCCATGGCTTTGTGGTTCTATCTAACCCGACCCAACTTCTTGGTGTTACGTTTTAGTTTGCAGGTTCTTATTTTGGCTGCACAGAGCTTAGTAGAGACAATCATCTCTGTCTGCGGTCAACATTCCCCGCTCCTCGTCCAGTTCTTTACACAACTGACGCCCAGCCAGACAGAATGGACAAGAATCAGACGAGCCTTACCGCCTCAGGTGAGCCAGCCAGTCCTTCATTCTTACTAGATGAAAGGAATTCATTCGGGCACTACCATACATTGGTTATGAAGAACTTGCTGTGGAAGAATTCTGCTTTTAATTAGAATCTCCACACAAAAATATCGACAGTCTTCAGCATCAGCATTGTTCTAACCCTTTTTTCTGTCCTCTGCAGTGGATCAAAACCCCCTTACTGTCTAGTCGCCTCCGAGGAGTTTGCGAAAAAACCTCCATGGACATCTGGAAGTTTAGGATGCCAACCAGGCCGCCAGCCCACCTCTCTGCCTGTGCCCTGTTGGGGAGGGTGGCCCAGACTGTTGCATTCATACCTTGTGACAAAAATGAGGCAGAATGTCCTTCACACTTGCCAAACCTTCAAAACACAGGTACACAAACGCACATAGGAAAGGAACTCAATTGTTATGTAACTTTGTTTTTCCATGTTTGTTTGTTTGTTTTATGTCTGCCAATCTCTGATGTAGTTTAATATGTTTGTATATGTATGCTTTCTTCGGCAGTTTCAGAGCTGTTGTATGGACTGCAGTGGTGTAAGGAGGTGGAGTGCATCCCTGCCTATCACAGCCTGCTGACTGACTCAGGGTTGGTAGAAGGACTCCAGAGACAGGTTCCAAGGAAAGATCTGCTGGGGACACTCTACTCGAGGTGAGCGACACACATAATCATCAAAAGACACTATTGTGCCATCATTAATAAATATCGGCTTACAAAAAGAACTTTAGAAAGAAATGTAATACATTCATCACCTTCTGAAGAAAAGAATACTGTTTTTAATGCACATTTTCCCAGGCAATGATTTGAAACTATCCACTGAATGTGTGTATTGTATTGTTACCCTGTAGGTCCGTGGAGGATGGAGGACTATGGTCTCTGACTCTGGAAAACTACATCCACACAAACAACTTTGAAACAACTCACGCAATCGTGAGGAAGCTTTACGGCACTGCAGACAGGTTAATCATTTGTTTATTAATGTCATTTTAAATGATTTTAATTCAACACTCAAATCTGGTCAATGACCACTCTCCCCACGGTTGTATAATGAAAATTGTCTGCGTTTGGTCAGTTTTTTCCCCGTGTGTCAAAGCAAATTGAGCACGCTGCAGGTGCTCTGCCCCATCATGACCAAAGAAGACGGAGAGACTCTCGTTGCTCTGGCAACTGCCGGAATAATCAACTGGCAAGAGAATCACGGTGAGAATACACGCACAAAATGCATACCTGGACGTACACGCACGAATGCAGACTTGGACATTTACGGCACAATCCATTTTGCCTGCGTGTCACAGATGTGTATGGGTGTCTGGCGGTGCTGCTGTGCTGTCTGAAAGCCAACACACAATTAGAGGAGGAGGTTGTGCAGGCTATCCTGGCCACCGTGATGGAGTGGAGGAGCAGCAAGGAAGATTGGTTCCTCTTTAGCAGGTAGTGTAATCCCACAAACATTTACAAACTCATGTTTTATGTTGATTTATATCTCCGTAAACACTGTCCAAGTTTAGATATATTCTACTCGTATATCTCCATTTGTCACGTCTTGGTATTTCAGTGACCTTTCTAAAGCAACTGCAGAACAGTTGAACCTTGCTGTGGAGATGATGCGCTTCCTTACCTGGCTGGTGACTCATCGTCCGACGGTTCTCGGGAGCAACCAGTGGGACTTCCTGCTCTGCTCCATGTTAGCCTGGTTAGAGGTGAGACATGGACTATATACACAGTGTTATTTGGTGACTGAGGTCATTGTCGGCTACAGAGTAATGCCGCAGAGTGGATCCGCTGTCCCTCACCGTCTTTGACTTAATTGGCTTGTTTCCAATTTTCAGACTGCCAGCGAGAATGTGGGCAGCCTATGGAACCCATGGGTGCAGCTGTTTGTGTGCGAGTCAGCTGCACTGATCGTGAAGCTGAATCAGTTCTTCGCATCATCTTCGCCCGAGGTAGCGGAGAAGCTGCCGTCCGAACTGACCGGTGAATGGACAGACTTCTTCGTGGAAGGAATCTACAACCTGCTGTTTCCTCTGCCGATCAACATCACGGGTGCGTGTGTGGATTTTATTCGAGGGGGTTATGATACAATTTCTGGGGGAAAAGCCTACTCGGAAATTCAAGCACTAAAACTTACCTAATTCTTGCTCTTCTTTGGCATCTCTGGGTAATATGGTATACGCTAAATGAAGAACATTTACGCATGTTTGACTTCTACAAGCAGTTAAGGCAAATTTATGCAAGCACTCTATGTGCCACTCCCGATTCACAAATCTACGTCCTTCTGTCTGTTTCTTGTTTTAATGCAGAAGCCTTCACTGAACCGGATGACCCAGTGTTTCCATTGGCGGTGCTGCAGTCAGTCGGCGTGGCTTTGACATATGCGCCTGTGCAGCAGCTAAAACATAACTCCCTGCGACCGCGGTTCATAGCAGACCAGAAGACAAACCTGCCAGAGCCCCTCCAGACGCTCCTCAACACTTTCTGTCCTCTGCTGCTGTTTAAGGCCAGGCCTCTGCAGATCACCATCTACCACTTGTTAGAAAAGTAAGGATTTTGTTTGAGTGTGTGTATGACTGCGCAAACGTGGGTAACGTTTCCTTAAATTGTCAGGGGGGGGGGAGAGAAAGTGTGCCAAACTCTTATGATTAAAGTGTTGCACCTGTTCTGAGATATTTAGGGCTCTGCAGGAGGTTGGAAATGATCACCTCATTTTTACCACAAGATATAAAAGAAAAACAAACACACTTGCTTATTGTCAATACAGGGTTATGCCTCAGCTGCCCGAGTGTGATGGAGAAGGAGACAACAACAAGTCTGATGATGATAGAGATGAGCCATGTCTGTAAGTAAATGGAGGAAATCATATTACTGTGGGTTTCACACATACGTTACTCTAGGATTATAGGTATCGTCACGAGAGTTCTTACTATATCAGACTAAACTATTTTTTGGACATATTAGTTATTCATTTTTTTTACAGTTCTGTTACATTTCTGTGTTTAGTTCTCCTCCAGCTTCTCTGATGGCCATCCTGTCGACCTGTGAGGAACTGTGCGATAGTATCCTGGCAGGGGTTCAAGTAGGAGAGTTTGCAGTGGTCCAGCCTCTCAGTGTGGAGTACTCCTGCATCCTGGGGTACTTGCTGGCCTGGAAGCTGCTCCTCACTTTTTTCAAATCCTCCCCCTCCCATGTGAGTCATGATAAATCCTCAGAATATCAGATATTTAGTTGTGGTTTTTTTTTTTTTACTGGTTTTGACTTGTAGTTTGAGAGTATATACAAGCAAACAGATGTATAAGTTTTGTCACAGTATTGACTGCTTTTCTGATGTATTTCTAGCTGCGAGCCCATTATGCCCAGTATATTAAGAGAAGCTGCTCCCTTAACAAGCTCCTCCTTCACCTCTTCAAACTGATGCCCGAGAACCCCATCTACCCTGGCCAGGGGGTGGAGACAAAAGAGACCAAAACCTTCTTTACAGAGAGCCAGTCTCTGGCTGTTGACAGTAAGTAGCACACTCACCTACACGACTTCTGTACATGGCTGCGACATGTAAACAAGTTTACATTTCCCCTCCTGTGCTTTTTTCCCACAGACTGTGTCGAGTGGGAGCTCCCTCATCTGGCTTGCTGTGTATACTACAGCACGGTGCAGGACCTGCCTGCCATGGTGCGTCTGTGGTGGAACGGCCAGGAGAAGAGAGTGAGCACAACTGTGGAGAAGTTCACTATTAAATACGTCAGCCCCGTCCTCTCAGCCCAGGAGATCTCATCCGTTCACTCCAGCACTCAAATGTTTGACAGCATGACTGTAAGTTAGAAAATGCTTTGCTCTGTGTGCATCTCCAACTACAACTTTTACTAGTTTAGTGTTACTTACTGTTAGACTGAAAATCCCAATGGCAAACCGTGTACATATTTATCTTATTGCTCCAGGTGAAGGCCCGCTCTGCTGCGCGGGAGGTGATTGCTACCTATTCCGTGGATGACATCTTCATTGAGTTGGTGATTCAGCTACCACAGAACTACCCTCTAGGCTCCATCACTGTAGAGAGTGGGAGGCGCGTGGGAGTCGCCGTACAGCAGTGGAGGAACTGGATGCTGCAACTGAGCACCTATCTCACACATCAGGTAGAAACGCGAACACACTATGAATATAATGTAAGAAGTTGCTGTACTTAGTGGTGTCTGTTCTTCAACCTGAGGACCTGTAGCCAGATTATATCCCTGCCAGTGAAGGTTTCTTGAGCAACACAGGCCAAGGGGGCTGTGAAGAAGGTACTTTTATAGGGATCAGCAAAGAAAGAGAGGATGAAACAATTCAGAAAATGTAAATGTGTGTTTGTGTGTTCAGAATGGCAGCATAATGGAGGGCCTGGCTCTGTGGAAGAACAACGTGGATAAGCGTTTTGAGGGAATAGAAGATTGTATGATCTGCTTCTCTGTTATCCACGGCTCCAACTACTCCCTGCCCAAGAAGGGTTGCCGCACCTGCAAAAAGAAATTCCACTCAGCGTGTTTGGTAAGATATGTGTTAAGATCATATTACGTGTAAAATACTTAAATGCCTTCACTAATGAAATTTAAAAATAACCGTTTACTTTGATAAACTGAGCATATATATATTTTTAATTATCCTAACAGAGCGAGAACAATAGCACTGGCAACAAACTGTAGTTGGTCTGTTTATAAATAATCTGGCACAAGGTTTCACAAGCATTTTTCCTTTTATGAGGACTTACTTGAAGGCATAATGCATAAATCTGCAGCCCACTACTGGTTGTGTCTTACACTTTCCATCATACTTCTCACAAAGACAATTGAATGCAGCACAATATATATTGAACGTACTTTGCTTTATCGATTTGTGCTGTTGTTGTCTTTCACACTGATGTTTTTTTTCTCCTCTTTCTACAGTACAAGTGGTTCACCTCCAGCAACAAGTCCACCTGTCCCCTGTGCAGAGAAACCTTCTTCTAGCGTAGTCTGTTGACCATGTCTTTAAATTAGACTGATCAGTTGTGATTTCATAAAGAAGGTTAAGGTTTCATTTATTAGATCACTCTATGAGAGCTAACTGAAATGAAAGTGGAAGACTGATCTAAAGTACAGTAAAAATCTAGTGATAATGATATTTTGACAACTTTTATGTCCACATTCAGTAGTTTGGGTTGTTAAGATGTCAACAGTTTGTTTATGCCAGTGCTTTACTGTGCCGTATATGTGCAGTATCAGTAGCTCCCTGCTGATGTTATTTTGGTAATAATGAGTTTTTATCTTTTTAGGGACTTAATTTTTCATCGTTTGAAACATCCAAGTGTGTAGAAGAGGCTGAATCGCGAAGTTGGGAAAACCAAAGCTGGCCAAGTGCTTTAGTCTTTTATAAGCAGCTGTCGAAATGAGTCCTTTTTTTACAAGCTAGTATGAACATGATCTAACTATTGCAATGCCCAGGACAGTTTTCACAAATATTTCCTAATATTTAGGAGTGTATAGAGACTATGTCTGATTAGTGACATGCCTTATATCATTATGACACGGTGAGATCACCTATGAAAAGGCAGGAAAGGGAAAGCTTTAGGGAGGTTTCTAAATGCCAATGCTCACTAATATCAAAATCTGCAATGTCCTGTGCCTGTATACAGCTGTAAATGATGCTGGTAAGTAAATAAAATACAACTGAATGAATATTATTTGAGGAATTTGTCTTTGATTCAGCACTTCAAACAGGGGTCCAACAAAACATACACACAGAAGAAGTGTAAGATACGTTCCTCACAGAAACTGACATTTATATTTAGGAAATAATTAGTGCTGAACCTGAATGTGATGGACTACAGTGAGTAATGTTGAAGCTTTCTAGATTTGTGTATTGTCATCAATAGTCTGACTCATTACATATACATCCGTTTGTAAATGGCTTTGTACAACAACACTAAAGGAGATCAGCCTTTAGCAGCCCTGCAGGATCTTACAGTTACAGTGCATGCATTTTCCCGATGACTGAGTTGCAGAACAATGCATATGCAGGGGGAGATAAATCTGGCACAAACACTGCTCATGCATATTTTTGCTTTGTGCATACACAGACTTTTATTCTTGAATCCACAGTTTTATTCATCTGTCCCCAGGTGTATGGTGAATGCTCTTGATCCATTAAATCCCTTTGCCAAAGCTAACCTCTTTTTAATTTAATGATCATTATCTCTGATATTGCCGTTTCCATAGCTTAATTGTGTAAGTCTAAAGATTTAATGATCACAAAAGAAACGAAAAACAATGTAATCGCTGCTTAAACGATAAACCTATTGGGACTTGGTTAGAGATGCAGCGCTCCCTCTGCTATAAATGACGTCTACGCACACACACACGCACACAAAAAGGTATATAGGTCAAGAAATGTGATATTTCTGATATGCTTTCATTTTATCTTACATAACCTTATTCAAAGTCAACTTGCATGAACTGTTATGTTAATCTGAGCCTCCAATTACAGTTATATGGTATTTCCATACAACCTTTACTGTAAATTAACCTGTGCTAGTTTCCAAGAAAAGACTGTAATTAGCCTCAGCCTCTGACTGCTGGCACCAGTCTGCTACGCTCATTTATCTTGGGTCCACCTCCTCCTCATGTTGAATAATTTATCTGTTTAATGGAGGCTTGCTCTCATCACAGTTGTTCCTATGGAATTAATTATGACAGATTAAGCATGATCAATGAATTAATCCCTATCATTTGGTCTGCCGTCTATGTGTGTGTGTGAGCCTGTGTGCATTTGTAATTCATTATTGCGGTCAAAATATATCAATATATACAGCCAGCATCCATCATCATCTGCCCTTGACCTTTTTAATGGCCATTGATCTGTTTGCCAGGCATAAATATTTATACTGATATCCGCGTCTCTCACGAGTTTTGACACACTCACAGAGACGTCCTCAAATCTTACTGCTCATTATCTGCTTGATTAAGCAGTGGTGCAAATGTTATGAACTACAATACAGTCCTGTGTGCAGCCTAGACTTCTTCATAATATGGATCAATCTTTACCAGACGATGGCAGCATAAGCACAAGACACGGCTGTGAGGACTAAAACTACTATTTGAGGAGATATGTACATATTAACCTGGAAGAAAAGGGATTATTGCTCTGGACTATCTGGGGAGATTAAATGACCTACAAAAAAAAAAAAAAATTTTTATTGTTACATCTTCTATCTGACTGCTTTTCAGACAAATCATTTTCCAGTTCATCCAAATAATTAATGGAGAATTTAAAAAGGAAATTAATAAGGGGTCCCACAGGGATTATTAATGTGCCATCTTTAATTACTCAAACTAATTTGATGATTACATTCAATCACAATGCTCGAGCCCATCTGATCCGACAGTTGGAGAAATGGTGCCAACATACTTGACCATAACCATTAGATTTGGATTTGACTTAAAACGGCCTTGAATCAACTTTGCTCTTGTAAGTGACTGAATTTGTTTAATAGCTCTTTGATGAAAAAAAAAAAAAAGTATCTGAAATGTAATTGTTATTCCTGTGCTCTGCGGAACTGGTGTTGATCAGGGGATGAAAATTAAAAAATTTTGGCAAAAAAGGACAACGAGCGCAGATCAGATTCTACAAGTGTCTCCTTCCTTAATACTGAAAGTGCTTGAGATGCCATCCATCCATTAGCTATTCTCCAACACTGACCCACTTGCATGGAACTGCTGCACTAATACAAGCTCATTAGCAGCCAACCTGTGTACAAACAGTCAGCTCACCGGCCTATGTGGCGTTCGAACCTGATTGGTGGAGGCTTGGTTGCTTCATAATTAGCTGCACGTAGTTAGCTCTCATTTAGCTCTCCCTGACCCATTTCTGAGATTATTAGCATTCCGAGCTGTTTGTAGGCGGCTGGTCCCATCCCAGTCATGCCACTCCTGAACACTGCAGGCGACTGCTCAGCCCTGGAAATGGCTTTGAATTCGTCTGTGCGTGCATTTTGTGCATGTACATGCGCCTACCACTATGACTCTGCTGATGCTAGTTCTATTGAAATGAATCCCACACAGTCATTTTATTTGCCTCCGTCTCCCTCACCTCCTGCACCTCTCTCTCTCTCTCTCTCTCTCTCTCTCTCTGTGTCTCTTCCCATGTTCCCCATCATATAGCACACTATGAAATTACACACAGCATACAATCAATATCTGAATTTGTTAAATGTAATCCTGGGAATTGATCGAGTTCATTTGTCCTAAACCAAAGCAGGGAACTTTACAATTCTATTGGGGCTATTCTCTCAACTGCATTAAAAAAGCAAAATGATCAATTTTATTAACATTTGCCGTTTTCATATAATGAAGGTAATAAACAATGATTATTGACCTCAATCTATTGGCTCCTAGACATGCATTTGTATTAGTCATTAAGGCTGGAAAAGGCCGCCTGTTCTGCCACAGTTTAAATCTACTGTTATTACTCTGTCATCACGTACAGGCCTTTTATGGTTTTCTATTACCGCTGCCATGTTATAGCAGCAATGGAGGACGCCAAAGAGCAGGTGGCTGAGTGTGCTGTTTTCAAAAGACTCTGGCTTTGATTCAGAACCACAGTCAGTAGATTTAAAAAGAGAAAATTCTATATTTTAAGACTATGGAAATGAAAAAGAGCAAGTCAGTAAAGAATAGGCCAAGCATGCAATATCCTTTAACGGTCAAACGAAGAATTGAAACGCCTTGTCGAATTTTAAGTAGCATTGGTGTCAGTAGCCATGTGTGCATATTGTATTTGTATGACAATTAAGATATGCATCTTATCATTTAATGATCAAACATTTTATCAGAGTAACTGCAAAGACGCTAAATCCACCCAATACATTCGTATCAAAGTTTTTAAAAAGTTAAATAATAAGCCCAATTTAACTAACTCTCTCCCCATGATGAAACTTATCAGCCAAAGGGGCAATGCATGTCAAAGGACTATTTAGGTATTCAGAAAGCACTGCCTAAGTTCACACGTCTGCCTACAAATAACACTGGTGGTGTACTTTTCGTCCTTCCAGAAAACCCTCTGCATGTAGCATCAGTCAACCAACACCAAAATGAGGCCCTAGTCTACATGGAAATAACAGCACATGAGACGTGTAAAAGGAATCCGAGCATGACCAAATCCTTTTAGATGCAACGAGGACAAACACATGAGCGGTACTTCCTGAATATTTTAGGTTGTGTGTGTGCGTTAACTCCTGCACATTAGCTAAACAGAGGCAGGGAACAGTAATGCTTCACACTTTTGGCAATAGCTCACTCCCAAGTTCACTCTGCAGTGTTATTGTCATATAAAAGTAGCAGAGCTACTGTGCACTCTTTATGACTCACAGTGCAGAGGCAGCAATTAGGTACCAAAGGTTCACATACAGACGTCTATCACAGCCCTTTCCCTAAATTTAGAGAAACCCACAGGCATGCCCATATATTGCAAATGCTCAATATATTGTGATAGAGGCTAAGAAAATGGACTTCTTTTCCCTGTGGCAAAATTTGATTTACGGTTCCATTTAAATGGCCACACTGTTTCAGAGAGGTTGGTGTTTCCATAGCTAAGCCTAAGGGTGTTTAGATACATCATTCCGTAAAGTAACCAGACATTTAACACAAAATACACACTGAGTAGAGGAAAGCACTGCAATTATCTCAACAGAAACATACTCTGAATTTAAATCACACATTTTGGTTCTGTTTTGATCATTTTTTCCATCATGAAAACTTCTCACATTCCATTTTTACATACAGAAATTCAAGCAGTTGTTGTTGTTGTTGTTGTTGTTGTCCATAAATAAGCAAACTGCAAATGTTTTACTGCTATATTTTTCGCCAGCCTAGCTGTGTGGCTCTAAGCATGGCAATGTAGGTCGGTTGGTCAGTCTACCGCTTTGGTCCAAACTGAATGCTAATTCGCAGACGTTAGCATGCTTACACTCTTAACTAAGAAGGTGGACATGGTCACCTATCATCTGATAAATATCAGCTTTTTAACATGGTAAATGCTAGAACGGTTGGTCTGGAGGGGCCAATGGTTAAGGTTAGGATAGCCTCGCGAAAAATGGGGTAAGCGTCGATCCGGACAATCCATTCTAGCATCAACCTTTTAACATCGTCATTGTGAGCATGTGAGCATGTTGATGTTGGGATTTAGCTCATAGCACCGCAGCCTCACAGAGAGGAAGTATCAGATCTTTCACTCAAGTAAGAGCAGCAATACTACAGTGTAAAGCAGTACAAGTCCTTCATTAAAACTCTTAAAAGGATGGTACAAAAAAATATATAGTTAAACCATCAAAAGTAAAAAGTACTGAAATGAAAAATGACCCATTTCAGAATCTTATATATTATATTACTGGATATTGATGCATTAATGTATAAATTACTTTGTAGCTGGTAAAATTGGAAGTAATTTTTACTACTTTATATACAGCTGGATAGCTTATAATAATACATCATCATTTATTGGTTGATTTATATTTTGTATTGATAATCTAAATCAGCAAAATAGCCTCACTTGTAACTAGCGCTGTCAGATGAATGTATGCATGTATTATTTAACTCCAAAATTAAAGTATAAAGTAGCAAAAAGATACTCAAGTAAAGCACAAGTACCTCAAGTACAGTACTTAAGTAAATGTACTTGGTTAAATTCCACCACTGCTGCAGACTAGTCTTTTTATCTCAAGGTTTTTTTTTTTGCAGAGTATCACACTAGGAAAAAGACATGAGACCCAAACAAAATGTGTCATTTTCCACCATTGACATCAAGGTTGCCCTGATATCTTTGCAGACATCATTCAGAGAGATAGAGACACCTTTTTTAGTTACTGGACCACCTGTCCCTCTCTGCTTCAGCTGTAGTATTTACTGTGGCGAGTATATCAAAATCTGATACAGGCTGGTTCTGCTGGTTCATCAATCATCAGAATGGCTCAGCTGATAAACAAGTATACAGCGTGATACGGCCCCGATGTAGTGCCACGAACTAAGTGAGAAAGCATCAGATCCTTAAAGTTTTTATACAATTAGGTAAATCCTAATTGCCAATTACTTTGATTTGTAATCCTAAAGGTATTTAATGAGCTCATTTAATGGTGCCATGGAGCATGATCGAGTATGGTAATTGGTTTTTATAAGAAGTGTAAAAATCAAGGTGTGCCTGTGAGGTGGGTGGTGCCACTAATGCGCCAAGCCATTATGAGGCATTAGGAGAAAGTTTTCCACAAAAGAAGTTTAGGAAAGAATCTCGAAACCCCAGCTGTAGTCCTTCGGATAAAAATAGACACAGTTTTGAAATGAGATGTTTTGGCGCTGGCAGCTCTCCTCCTAATGATCATCCCCTGATGATGATGTGTTTATGTACATCCATCTTCAAGGGTAAAACTAAAACTAAAAAAAAAAAAAAATAATAAAAAGAAAAGGGCGTGCAAGAAGCTGCCCTTGCTGCTTTTTACAGCTGTAAAAAGTAGACGTCTCACTCTCCAGTTCTAACAAGGTCGGAGCTGTCAGGAAAGAGTGAGGCCGGGGAGCTAATATACTCAGGCCAGGAGGAAGAGTCATCCCTCATACACGCAGCAGACGGAGGACTGGAGGAGAGAGAGGAGGGAGGAACAGTGTGAGACCGAGAAAAGAATGGAGATGAGTGAGCAGAAGGGGAGAAGGGGAGATTAGGACAAGTCAGACGGGGAAGACGGAGAGAGGAGGCAACGAGATAATGGAGAACTGGAGCAGCGAGTGGGGGATGAAGAGCGGAGAGCAAAAGAGAGAAGCTGGCTGCCCTACCCTAAAGCAGTGTTGATATGACAGTTGTCTGAGGCCAAATCTGAGGCCAACTCATTCCACTGATAAATGCCTCTGGCTTTACCAACCTTCACACTGAGGGATGCACGCACAACCACACTCTCTCTATCCGAGAGAACAACTTTTTCTGAACACTTCCGATTTAGATAAGTTATATCAGAGCTATCATTATAAATTCCCCACAAAAGGAGACCATTATTGGCTGATCTGAAATATAATTCATTCCCAAGCAGTGTTCCTACGCGGCCTTTATCTTTGTGACATTAACGTGACTCAGTCACGCTGGCAACAGTCGGCAGCACTCATGTACACTCATATGCCCTGCTTATCATTTTGTGTCATGTTGGATGTATTCAGCTAATGGCCAATAAATAAAACTAATTAAGCTTATGATAATGGAATGATAATTCCACATCAATTACTCACTCGCTGCACAACTAGAACACACTTTGGCATTTTACTGAGTCAAGAGCAAAGGGAAGGGGGCGGGGGAGATACCTGAAACCAATGCTGCCAGTGGGCTAATACTCACATTATGTCTACATTATCTCACGGTGCAATGGAGCCATATCAAGGCTAGCAAAAATAACAAGGTAATCAATTAAGTTAACCATGCAATTAAGTTAATGAATTGCTTGTATGCCCAGGAGTTTCCCGGGGCTTGTGCTGTGGACCGCATTACTACACTGGCCAGTGATTAGATTACAGAGTTAGTAATGCCATTTGAAGCTCAAGTGTAAGAGCTGCAAAGTGGAGTCCCACTGGTTGCTGTAAGCCTCATCTCAAAATTAACAGCATAACGCATCCGACTGCATCAGCAACATAAATAAGGGAGTTCTTTGTAGGGACACAAGTTCCAATGGATTGAGATACTTTCTTTAAGCCAATGTAGTATAGAGTTAAATCTTGTTTGATGGAATCCTTCGAAAAACAAAGATTATATCACTGCAGTGTAGTGTGTTCTTGTTTGCCGAGCAGGAAATGAAGCAAAATTGCTTCGGCATCTAACAGAAGAACGCATTAGATACTTTGCTTACTGTGCACAGATAAACAGCTGATGGAGACAACGCAGCAGGACTTCCAAATCCTACAGACCCAGGAAGAAATGTCAATGTTGAGATGTAGTTTCTTTCAGATATTCAATTTTGGGAGTTTCGGTATGAAATGTTAGCCAGAGGCAATGGTCACCATGTGATAACATGGGTACTTACCTTATGTACAGCATATCGGCAGCATGCTGACATTTAGTCGGAGGAAAATATATATTTGAAATAGTCAAAAGTCTGTACTCAAAACAGTGCAAAGCAATAACTATAAAAGGAAGAAAACACCACTTCACATCACACACAGCGTCCAATTATACATTTTTGCAACCTGATGAAATTGTGAAATTGTCATTGTTACCTATCGTCAGCAAAACCTTGAAACTGCAACCTTAATTGCTTTTTGGTATGGTCATATCTTCCATTTATAGTTAATGTTTCAATAAAGATGGATAAATAAGGACTTAAGAGTTGAACCAGTCTGCACAAGGACTTATGGTAAAAAGAGAAAAACTCAATTCTGATGGAAGAGCATATTGCTCGCAAAAGTTTTGCTGACATCACATATTCAACTTTTTGCATTCATCATGTATTTTTATGTTTTATACTTGGTATTGTTTTGCTATGTTTGCACTTTTGTCAAATCATGTTGACATTAGCCAGCTTGGTAAGCATCATCATCTCAAGTATATTGCTGAATATGCAAATCAGAACTTAATTGGTTTTTCATAATTACTGAAATCCAAGTAAACAATCATCCCACAATCCCTCATCTGTTTGTCAATTCATCTCGCTGCCATGTTAATCGATTACAAACTGAGTTGAGGTGTGGAAATGCAGTACTTTGAAAAAGGAACTAATAACACAAGATAAAATGGCAGACGACTCCCGGCACACACTCTGAACTCTAAAACACAGATGATGCACCAAACACACTTTACCACAAAAATAAGTTGTTCCCATAGTATCGTTATGTTTGGCTTCACATGCTCAAGAGAACAGAAAATTGCACACTTTACAAAACATGTTTTTGTTTGCACATTTTCCACACACAGACACACACACACACACACACACACACCCCACACACACACACACACACACACTTTGGAGTGAATCAGATATGTCCTGCTCTGTTTGTCTGCCAGAAATCTTGTGCGGTTTCTCCATGCATTATTGAAGATAAGAGACCCTGTCATTACTGTAATGTGCTGTGTTTGAGCACCGTGCTACTATAACAGACATTTTGGTTGGATTTTGCCAGAACAGAATGTGTCCTGTCCCTCTGTCCCATTTTCACTTGTATTATAATGAACATGCTGACAGTCAAATTAGCACGGTGTCACTGTGGTAGCATGCTTCAGTGACATGGCTGCACAGCTGTCTCACTGTGATAGCACACCACACGCTGTTAAAGGATCATAGTACAGCCAATGAAACGTGTAAGATGGTGTGTATTGAAGTAGGCTGAATATACTTTATTTGGATTCCATTATTGTTCATTTCTAGTAATTATATTCCATGTTTCGGATTTTTTTCAAGGCTTCTTTTCAAAATAAGAGCGTGGCATTGCCTAATTTCTGACAGGATTAGGAGCACACAATTTGTCTAAGATTATCTACAGTGACGACAACAGCAATAAAAAAATTGACCAACAGATATTTAAAGGGTTGTTTCGACGAAAACACCACGGTTGGTGGTTCTCACATTTTCTATCCATAAGTGTAATGTAGCAAAGTGTTTTAATTTAAAACACACACACACACACCTCATTTTAATTGAGTCCCCAGTAAGCAATAGTTACCATGTTATTGTGGATTTCCATGCCGAAGACGCAAAGATGTACATAATCAAATTCAGATGTAAGTACACACAGACACACACTGTACTGCATGAACAGCAGCAGAACCACAATCAGATACTCCTCGCTCTGCCTCCTACACCACACACACACACACACACACACACACACACACACACACACGCACACACACACACACACCCTTGACTTCCAACAACATTCTGTCAAATGATTTCAATAAACCTGAATATGAACCAAAGTGTGTTATATGGTGTTGCACTAAGTAAGAGTTTATTCAGAGAGAGCTCATAGGTGGAGTATTTAAACTGTGACTGTATAAATCTTTTTTGTCAGAGTTAAATCACTTAAAATGGAGCGCTTTAATGCAAACGGATCTAAATGTCCTCCTGTTTAGCCACTTTATCTTGTCCAGTCAGCACGCACTTAGTGAGGCAATAAAAAGCAAGTTTTGTTTTTAGTGTCTCGTGATTTATTACATGAGATATTTCTGTGGATGAAAACTGCATCTGTGTGGGTAAAAGTTATATACGGACACCCTCTCACAGTAGTGTAGTTCAATTATGTTGTTGATTACATACTTAACCTTTAACACATTTATGGTGATATTGTACACATTGTGCTGTATTCACAGTGGTGGAAGAAGTACTCAGATCCTTTACTTAAGTAAAAGTAGAAAAAATACTAAACTAAAAAAGATACTCTGTTACAACTAAAAGTCCTGAATTCAAAATGTTACTCAAGTAAATGTACACATGTATTATCAGCATTATCATATGTATGATTCATTTTTGCAGTATGCTCCTTTCAAAGTGTTATCAAGTATACAGTATATTATTATATTATTACGTTTTTTATCACCAAAAGATACATGCAAGAGCATTTTAATGTTGTAGTTTGTCAATATGGAACCACTTTTAGATACTTTGTATACTACTGGGTTGATTAATAGTATAGTAACCTATTGCATCATATCAGATAATCATGTGTTTGTTTGATGTAAAAAGTAACTAGTAACTATAAATGTCAAATAAATGTAGTAGAGTAAAAAGTACAATATTTCTGATCTCTGAAATGTACTGTAGTTGAGTACAGGTATCATGTAGCATTAATGGAAATACTCAAACAAAGTACAATTACGTCTAACTTGTACTTAAGTTTAGTACTTGAATACATGTACTTAGTTACATTCCACCACTGTGTATACAACATATGAGCTACTTTTGGTTTGCAATGTCATTTTAGCCAAGTTCCACTGTGACCTTGTATTTGACTTAATGTCAATCACATCAAGTCCCAAAGAATGATGGAGAGCATTTCTGACGCGAACCCTAGCACAGTGTGCACATGCCTTGCCTATATATGTATTAATATTAAGTCAGTAAGATTGACTTTGAGCTTTTTTGACACCAGGCCTACTGCACAATATCTGAAAAATAGGCCAATGGGAAACAAAAAAGTTGCTTGATCAGGAATGAATTTGAAATGTATGCTTTTAACAACAGCGGGGAAAAAAAACAGGACATGAATCATGCTCTACTTTCAGTGTTGTATTCATAGATAGTCCTCACAAAAGACAGACCATTGTAGATGCAACTATCAGTTGCACTGAATGAATGGCACAATACATATAAGGATTAGTTACCATTTTTGCCAAACACACTACTAACTAATGAACATATAAAATATGTCAACAACGTATACATAAATACATACATGCAACTTTAACTACTGTTCTAAGATATCACCAAGACTCGCCAAATAGTCCAGATTCAAATTCTAATAAAGTAACTGCATGGAGAGCAGACAACAGGCACGATGCACAATTGGTTAAAATGTTCATTTGGATTCAGAGTTCAAACATCTCATTGATCAATAACCGGTATATTACAGAAAGTACTGTTTTAAAGTGTGTTTTGTGTAGCTGATGTTGTAAAAACAGTAGAAAGAAACTGAACTCTCTATCAGTTGATTACAAAATGTATTCCTCAACATTGCTAATGGTCGGAAACGACTCTACTAAGCTTCTCTGGTTGAGAGGTGACTAACCACTGGGAATAATGGAGAAGTAGTTTATTTTGAATAGCTGCACTTGGATTTATTTTTTTTATGCGTGCTATTCTTCAAAAAGGTCACCCGTGGTCACTGGTGGATTTAAAAAAAAGGTCAGTGCTGAGAAAGATAACATTTGTTAATTACTTTTGTACTTCCATTGAGGACATAAACATAGCCCTCTCTTGTCATCTCATATTTTGTGCTAAAGCAGAGACTCCCAATATATGTTTTTCAAAACCCATTAGAGCTTTCCTTGTTTATTTCGATTGGGCCCTCTTGTAAAAAGAGAGGTACTCCACTGACCGTGCTTTTTATTACCTTGAAGTTTACAATCGAAAAAGTGAAGTGTTTGCCATTTATTTCCAAGTGTGTGTACCCAGCATTAGGAAGTGTACTCATTTATGTGCTCTTTGTTGCAGTACATTTCTGTGCACTATTAGGACTTAGGACTATTAGGAGTTGTAGTAACGGTTACCTCTATGAGTAAAAACAGGTAGCTGATATGACATTTGTTTGAAAAAAAGTGACCTTAGGCTTGTAACTGAATTGTCAAATCATAGATACCATTGATGGAAAACACCAAATATAAAACCCTGCAAATATAAAATCCTTTGTCTCTCTCTCCAAGGTGCTGAAACAGTCAAACACAGCACTCTGTCGGTCTTTATATCAATTCAAAATGATCTGACAACTGACATTATTGGCGCAACATAATTTCCCTACCGACATTTGCTGCAGATTGTACTCATAATGCTCAACATACATTGTAAAGCCCACAGCTTGCTCTTTATGTACAGACGTAAATATTAGATAATCCCCGTGTTGTGATCCTTCAACAGACTTCAAGCTTTACTCAAAATAATTAGCTTCAGGTGTTTTTATCGACATGAGGAGGTCACAATTTCCTTCACCTCATTATTGTACAATATTTTTGACCCCCTTCTGTGACCCTCCATTGACCTGATCTAATTTGCATGTCCCTCAGACAGATGGATAGATGAGGTAATCATTTTTGCGCTTGAACATCCTTAACAGGCGTCGGGAGGGTTATAAAACAATCCCGAGACTCGCCTGCAGTCTTTTCATTAGTATTCATCTAGCTGAAAGATTGAAAGAAGTTTGGACTGGACAATTAAATTACTTCTCAGACATTTTCTTTTTTTTTTTTTTTAAACAGAGAGTGCCCCGGAGGCAAGGGTTAGCAACACCTGCTCCGGAGCATGATCCACTGGGGTAGCCATGAACAGGTGAGCTCCTCCAAGAGCAGCACTTCAACATGTTTTCAGTATGAAGCTGTTTATGTGAGAAAGGAAGCAGCACATCTTAACACCACCATGTTCAAGACCACGGAACCGAACCATGACAGAATGAAGCCCCTGTCCAGCTACATGCATTAAGAGTGCATTAAGAAATTCACACAAGTGTTATTTCCTATGTGCACCAGTACATCATCAACACTATGGTTGTCCTTGACTAAAACAAATTCTTAGTCGACCAACACTCATACAATGTTTTCGACTAATCAATTAGTTGTTTTAAAAATCGACAGATCTGTAAAACTGAGTTCCTGCACAAAGACTCATGAAAAAGCAGCACTTTAAACCTTGTCATAAGTCTCTTTAAAATAAGTCATTCAGCATGAAAAAAAGCTTAAAACAACGACTAATCGACTAAAGAAATCTTAATCGACTAAGACCTAAATGACTAATTACTCGACTAATTGACTAAGAGGGGGCAGCCCTAATAAACACATTCATTTGGTGTAGTTAGTCACCCCCTAAGAAGGCTGTGACTAACTATCAAACTTGAGTTTAGATTCGGTTGTATAAGGCTTTAGCGTGGATAACAAGAAGCTTATTTCACTGGAATCGTGAGATTTATCAAGGCAACTTGTTCATGCGCACACTACATTTCACTCTTTTACACTATGCGTGTAAATTGTGTTTACAACACAAATTAAGCTGCATTCACAGAATCAAAGTAGCCAATGTGTTGATTAGGTAATTACTAGATTGCACAGAAAATTAAGCTCACTTCTTTGATACATTTCACTCATTTGTCGAGACAACGCCGGCTTTCCAGAGGAAGAACACTGTGCCCAACTCTATGCTTATTTAACCATATGGCAGTTCAAATCTCGCACATTGCAAATCACACAGTTAAAGAAGCTCAAAGTTGTACAGAAGATGGGGCAGTTTTGTACTTGGTAACTTGAACTGAAATGTGTCTGATGCTTTGCCCTATTGATTTTAAGTAATGCTCTATGCTTTTTGATTTACATTTAGCTTTAAATCTGGCTGCACAGACACACATTTGCATTTTGATACCTCCCCTGCACTGTGCCTTATGTGTGAATTACACGAAAATCATGTGCCCGCTACTTGCACTGTTGAACTTTACTTTACAGAGTTGAAACCTTGATGTCAGCGTCACTGCAGCTGCTGTAAAAGTATCTTGTTGTACTTCACCTCACGTTCCCTCAGTATGGCAATGAAAGTACAATTCACCAACATAAATATCATTTTTACTCTAGTCTATGTGAGCTAATCATAGAAAAGATAAAAAAAAAATACATAAAAACATATTTAAAAAATATATATATAAAAAGAATAGAAGAACATCCTGTGCACACTTAAATGTACAGACAGAGGTGCAAAGGTAGAGACACACACACACACACACACACACGCACACACACACTTTGGCAGTTGATCTAAACTGGGCCAGACAGGGCCTTGGAGGGAGAGTGAAGCAGGACAGAAAGTACAGCAGCCAAATGGAGAGGTGGAGGGGCCAGAGGGCTGGTGTGACCGGGGAAAAGGGAAGAAATAGGAACAAGGTGAAGAGTTATGGGAAAGAGAGACGTGAGAGGGGAGAGAAAGAGGACAAATCTTACCAAGTCATTTTGCCTTAAAAACACATCGACTTCAATAGATTCTCTCTCATCTCACTCTTTTTAAACAAAAGCATTTGCAGTATTCTTCCCTAAAATGTATAGATACACCCTCATTGTCAATGATAATTCTGTTTGTCACGTAGTTGATCCTCACATAGTCAAACATTTTACCTCAGCATTAAGTCACAAGGGTCTAATTTAGATTTACTGCTAACAATGTGGTGCGTATCCTCCTGAAAGTGTCAAAACACTATCTGGTCTATAGGGGTATTAAAATGTATTCGCAAAATTAAGAACAAAATGAATTCTCCAGATATTATGTCAAGATATGTATCCCGTTTGTGTTTCCAAACTCGACATCTAGTATTCAAACATTTAGCACCTCTATACCCCAAATATTTAGATGTTTTTCTCTTTTCTTACCTCTGAATCGAACGTTACTTTGTCTTCTCACATGGCTCCGAGTTTTCAATTGGCAAAATCAAAGTCATGACCAGGCTTATGGCTGTAAAGGGCCACAAATGACCTCGCGCCTTATGATGCTGGAGCATGTCTGCTCTCTTACTGCGTTTGCAGTTTGGCTTCTAAACCAGAAGTGTATTACAGAAGTCAAACAAAAAGGTGTTTGCTTGCAGTCTCGCACTGGGTCCTTTTTGGCCCATCTTAATGGCCCATCTTTAATAAATATTTATAGAGGGCACAGGGGGATATTAAAAAACATGACATGCTAAGATGGCTTTATTCCCATGGAGATAGAGATCTACGTAGAGCTAGAAAAAAAAGGAGAGAGGTGAGAGAATGAAGGCGAGGCGGTCATTTGTTTGGTGATGGAAGGCCAACGGATGACTTTGGCAAGGACATGTTTGATAAATGTCTGTTACACAGTCAATGTAAGCAGTCAAGCCACAACTTTAAGGGCAATACAAGGGCTGTTTCTTATGGAGGAGTGTTGTCGAAGAGCAAATCCAAGTGTGTTTACGTGTAACAAAAGACTTCTATGTATGTATTGTATGCAGCGTTTAGAAGTTGTCAACAAGGTTCAGGAGTCACGTCATCAAGTTTTAGGTGAAGTTTAAGGTAATAGTTATAGCATGTTATAGTATAGTCTCCAGAAAATGTATGCAATCAGGACACTGTGCTCCTTCTGTACATTTGTGTATATTTAAGTATTCAGGAAAGAGTCCATTAAATCCTTTCGTTATGGTCATGATACACATTAAGAGATGGGAAGAGGGACTCAGGACTTTAAACAGTATGGATTACCACACAGCTGACCACTTGAAACAAAGTGTCTGGTCTCCTGCAGTGTAACACCCCTTAAACACACCCAACTCACGGTGCTCATTTGCTTTATGTGCTCCATATTGTCACATAATATGAACCAGCTATTGCCATGGTTTTTTAGGCTTTGTGGTGCCGTGTGGTATTTAATGGCACTTATTATGACCCTGCAGGATTCATTAAAATTAAGATGCAGCTCTGATTATGTTTAACATCTGCTTCACATTATAAGATGCGCTCCCAGGTCACAAACCCTCTAGGGATGTTCTCTCCCTAGATGCCATGAAGACATTTGACCATTAGAAGTTGATTAATTAAGTCTTTGCTTCACAACATCCTGGCCTTAAAAAAAAATCTAATTTTCATAATTGAGGATTTTAATATCCTGTCTAGTTTGGTGCTGACAGGTGATGCATGCTTGTTCAGGTTCAGAGTCTCTAGGCTCTCGCCCTAGAGTTGTCTTTTATCTCCTCTATTATTTCCCTTATCTCTGGAGCCCATTACAAAAGTGCTACGAGTCTGTGGGCCACCAGCAAATCACCATTTATTAATACTTCCCATTTTGTCCCTTTTCTCTGCTGATGGAATCTTGATTTTCATCCCTAAAAAAAAAAAAAACATTGTGTAATTTCCACTAAGAGATATACTTCGTGTAGTGTGATCGTTCAGTAGATTGCACATGAATCTAGTCGGTATTCTTTGACACGAGTATGTGGGGCTGATAGACAGAACCAGCCATTTAGTCTTCTATCTGAGATCTTCTGAGGAGAATTTCCCTCCCCAACAGATTCCCTCTTGTAGTGGACGTCTCAGCATGGCCATTAATCAAGCCGTATCAGTGAAATGTCTCAAAAGTTTGCTGAAGCTAAATGCAACTCATCCATCACATTACTGAAAGGCTTCATATGTAAGCGATGTAGACATTTTTCTTCTCCATCCCTTGTCAACTGTGGATATGATCTATATGCAAAGTCAGGTTTTCCCCACACTTGAGTGGTTTGTGAGGTCCTCCAGAAAGAGAGCAGTGGATGAAAGACAGAGGGTAGAAAAACAGTGAAAGGTACAAGTGGAATAAAGGCGGGGGAGTGGGAAGAAACAAAGAGAGAGAACGGTGGAGAGGAGAGGAGCGAGACATAGAAGGAAAGACAGATGGAGGGGTAAGAGGGAGATTGGGTTACTTGCAGATAACATCGCTGTGTGATAGATTCATGTGGAGACTAAATTGGGCTCGTGGGCTGAGAGGGAATCAGTCTAAGTCCTGAGTGACAGGCAAGGAGAGCGCTTATCAATGACTAGTGAAGGGAAATTGGACACCTCCTGAATGGCCCCATGATAAAGCTGCTCATTTGTGCGTGTTTCTCGAACGGTACACAGCTCGGGTAATCGATAATTCTTTGACATCAATTCAAAACACACCATTTCATTCTTTGTCTAATCTGTAGTTAGGCTGACATAGATATTAGTCTGACCATTATAGCTGCACTTAAAAAAATGAACAGCAGCCCCTTCCAAGTCCAAGGAGCCTCAGGGAGAAATACTTTTACCTTGAGATTAAGCACAAGATGTTTAGTCCAACATCTGACTTCCCAAACCATGATGACAATCATTAAAAAGGTAAAGAGAGGTGATGTTAAAAGGAAAAGTTCAACATTCTGGGCAAGGCACAGTCTTGCTTTTTCCCGTGAATTGAGAGAAGATTTAAACCCCTTTTATGTCTGTATGGTAAATATGAAGGCAGTGCTAGCAGCTGGTTACATTAGCCTAGCATCCACACACAAAAAGAGAGTAAAAACTATACGTTTTATAGGGCATTATAGACCCAACTTTTTCTTGGCCGGGCCCAGAAATCGTCCGGCACACAATCTGTTGTTTTTAAAGATACAGATTTCTTTTTTTTTACGGATTAAACGAACAAGATATGAGAGGTGCTTGTAGGTAGATTTGGTTACCTTTTGGCAGAGCCATGCTAGCAGCTTCCCCCGTTTCTAGCCTTTTGGCTAAACTTAGCTAACCAACTGCCGGCTCTAGTTATACATTTACTGACATGAGAGTGGTATCGATTTTCTCATCCAACTCTCTGTAGGAAAGTGAATAAGAGTATTCCCCTAATTGTCGCATTACCCCTTTAATAAAGTGAGCTGATGTCAAAGACAAGGTGACCAGAAAGGCAGAATAGTTCTTCTTTGTCTCTGTTGAGTTAGTGCACTTGTCCTCATTTTCACCTTGCTCCCCCTCTCCGTCTCTTTCGGTCTCTTTCTGTCTGTGCTTACTGTCCCACTAAACTGGCTTTAAAAGCTCCAACCAGATGGCTCAAGAAAACGAATGACTGTGCCTGTATATGTGTATACGTGTATGTGTGTGTGTGTGTGTGTGCGTGCGTGCGCAGTGACACATTCAGGGTTAAGAGGGACATTAGTGAAAAGTGATTTTGACTCCCCACTAGGGAAATACATTTTTCAGTCCTTCACCTCGTTCATTCATCTCCATCTCTGTATCTCTCCTTCACTTCTTGCCTTTGCTCTCTATACTTTGCATGAGCATCTATTTAGTTCACAAACAGGGTTATTTTAAAGTGCTGTCTGGCATGTCTTAGTGCTGTGAAGTAAAATCAACGCGGGGAAGAACATAAAAGGACATAAACACCTTCTTTTACAGACTGAAAGGAGGAAAAATGTGCCACTTTCATTTTGAGTGAATTGATTTATTTATTTCAACTGAAGAAAACCTGAAAAATATTTAATTTGCAAATTAGCCTACTTACTTCTAACGTCATATTTAAAAAAAAAATAAATAAATGCTGTACCCGTATATTCTAAAAAAGGTGACATCAGTTTTGTAAAGTACAGTTTGCTTCAACTCTTTCTGATGAGAAGCACACATTTAAAAAAAAGACCGCAATTGTGACATTGTGACATATTTAATCTTTTCCTAAAGGTGAGAGGAAATTAGACAAATTGTGATTACATATCTGTAAATCATCACTATTCCCCATTCGAGCCATAAGTCAAATTATACAGTCAGCCAACTCTCCGAAGAAAGTTATTGTTTTGACTGGAGGGGAAAATGCTAATTTTAATATCTTACTTCGATAAGGTTTCCTCTGCAAATGTTGCTTAACAGAAGAAACTGTCTTTGTGTCTCACTTGCAAACATCTTTGGTAAAGGAAGTGTGTATTGCCTTAACGATTATATCCTTGTTGGCGTGAATGTCAGGCGGCAACCTCTGGGTCTGAAAAGTGAAGCCAATGCGGAAGTGCCTAAAACGTGCATTCTCTCTAATATCCATTAGGGGGCGCCTCCACTGGTTGCAAAAAGAAGTCCGGTTTTATAGAAGTCTAGAAGAAAAATGACCCTACTCCTGACTTAATTTATTACCTCAGTAAAAATGTTCCTGACGAGTTTTAAAAAGGTCTCAATCGCTAGTTTTCAAGTTTTCTTCAATACAGCGGGATATTCCTTTTGTAAATTACAATCTCATTTACAATAAAATTAGATGCAGCTTATGCTTTAGAACCTTGAGATTTACACGTCGCTACCACGGTGTTGTCCTGTCTGGGTGCTCTCTGTTTTCGTCTTAGAACTTTAACCCTTTCACGGTGTGTTTTTCAGTTCATGAAAGTTAATTCCAACATTTTATTCGCCTAAAAATATCTTCTACAGCGTTCGGTTGTACTTTGCTCTACCTTCTAGGGTCACTTTGGCCACTTCTGGTTGCAAAGAAACGAGATGGCGATCGCCAAAAAAACAAGATGGCGATGGTCAAAACGGCAAACTTTGAGGCTTCACAATCGTAGTCCACAAACCAACAGGTGACGTCACGGTGACTACGTTCACTCCTTATATACGGTCTATGGTAAATGTTGAAAACCATGCATAGTATACAAAACAGAGCTTGGTGTGACTTGAAATGTAATGGAAATTGATTTATCATGCTGGACCAATATACAGCATAGATAAATGATAAAGAGGATTCATAGTGCATACTTTTCCCCGAGGGAATTCACTTCCCTTCTATGTCACAGACATATTAATCACCTCCGGGAGGGAGAGTGACAGCATGATAGTTTCATGAATTAATAAAGCTCTTGCTATACAACAAAGCCTTCCGGTTAATCCAAATAAGGTCATAACTCAGTTGCATTTGTTTGCAAGAAGACACACGTATACTACATGCCACACACACACACACACACACACACACACACACACACACACACACACA
>CALSBV010011010.1:478581-628323 GCA_943590825.1 Bovichtus diacanthus
CACACACACACACACACACACACACACACACACACACACACACACACTAACTGCCACAAAACTCAAATTTAACACTGTGCTTTCTCATCATTTGGAGCTGTGCCCTTTAAACGCACAGCCTGGAATGGACAAACCTAAGGCCTTTTATATCCTCCATTAGTTGTGCAGCAGATATAAATTAGCAGTATCTCTGCAACCACGGCAGCATCCAGCCAAAGCCGACTAATGCTTGGCAATCTTCCAGAAAGCTCACATTCCACCATGATATACTTCTACTACACGGGTGTCTCACATAAAATGAGCTTCATAGGCCTTTGGACAGACATACAGTGGTGTTTTGGCTCTGTGCCGTTATTACTGTAGATGTGAAGCAGCACAGCTGCTATTAGTTCCATGTCCAGACTGTCAGCTTTAATGGATATGTTCTCCCACATGAAATGAGCAGTTGGAAAACTTCTGCCACATTTTGTCAACTTTAAACAGTGCCAGTGCTCCAAAAGCTGTGCAGATTATCGTGAAATGATGATCTGATGATAGAAAAATAATGATGCTAAGCCTATTTTCAGATGCGGATTTGTAAACAGCCAAATTAATTCCTATGCTTTAATATTTTACAGTCTTGCTCAGCTGATTAAAACAATACTTTTTTTTAAAAAGGACTTTATTTGATGCTGTGATCACACAGAGAGAGACGGGAAACACAAGGAGACAGAGGGTGATGACATGCAACAGAAGGTCCCAGAACTTTACGGTTTCATGGTTGTAAACCACTAACCACCAAGATGTCCCTCTGCTCAGATCTGTCTTTCATTCTTCTGGATATGTGACACAAAACTAAAACACACAGTTGTTTGAAATGCATCAATAGGCCCTATATTACATGCATTGTTCTTTATCTCAGTAGGATCTTAAATCAGTGAACATTGTGCAGCTTTTTGGAAAGATTTTGGTTTGTTAAGACACTAACACTCTTCCACCCTGCACGCAGATACACAACAACAAGCTGCCCTTTACTACAACAATCTGCTCTATTGGCCACTTAAGAGCCCAAGAGGAGCAAGTGGTTGCATCTCAGTGGTGGAACAAGTACTCGCACATCATACTCAAGTTAAAGTACTATATTAAAGAACCATTACTCAAGTAAAAGCAAAAAGGAGGCCATTTGTGTAAAATAAATCTAAAGTACAAAGTAGGTCTAGGTATATGCTACTAGTGGATCAACATCACAGATGTCCAAACTAACAATAGGTTCCATTTCTAGAGACTTTGCAGCCTGTGTGTACAAGTGATTATCACCATACCATTAGCATTGTAGCATTTTAGCATTTTAGCCAGAACCAGCAGGCACCTGTTCACCTAACGCTCGAAAGGGTGGTGCATCGGTGATTAATTAAAGATAGATGCACTGGGCAACATACAGTGTCAGCTGACCGCAGTCCAAGTTTGTGAGTGCAGAAATGTCTCCTCTGTGGGGCTCTGTCTGTCCTCCTGCAGCCAGACACACGGCAGCTTCTTCTCTGCTGCAGCTGCAGATTTATCGCTTCTTTTGTTGGTCATTTCTCACGCAGTGCAATGTGGCTTTTTCATTTGACAGAGGTGACTACCCATGTAGTGAAGTACTTGTGATAGGACATATGTAAAGGGCCAATGTGTAGTAGTTAGTGGGTCTATTAGCAACAATGCAATATATATTCCATTATTTTATTAGTGTATAATCTACAGAGGGAGCAGGTCCTCTTCTACAGAGCCCGCCACGTTGCACCGCCATGTTTCTACATATTCTACATATACAAGTACGCCTGACACTTCTGTCCTTTGTGTTCAGGCCTAAAGTTTTTTGTGTTCAGGCACCAACATTGTGTGTTTTCCCTTAAGCCCAAGCGTTTGAGGCCCAATGACATGTGACATTACACCTGCTTGCAGAGATGGGGCACTTAACCCCTAAACTATGTCTGGACTTTATTTTGTTTTTAGAGCACTGGAAAGCTGTCGATATTCACTGCATGTCTCCATGACACGTCTCAGCCGGAGGTCACCTGCCTGATCACCTCTGGTCTTTGGTCTGAACTTCAGAAAAGTCAAAGAGGTGTTGTTTGAGGATCTCGGCGTGTTCATGGGCTCATGTGGGGAAAATTCCTTCAAAGTAAAGCTTGAAGACATCAAAGCTTTTTTTTTTTTTGCACCAATTCTCTCTGATGGCATCTTGAAGCACAGCAAACAGGTCATCGTGTGTGTGTATGTGTGTGTGTGTGTGTGTGTGTGTGTGTGTGCGTAGCTACACATGGTCAGCACAATTACAGAACATCAAAGGCTACTAACATCACTGCTGTCATCCCTGGTCGAATCTTCCTGCAGCGTAAACGGAGATCTGGCCACACAGGATACTGCGGAGGAGGGATGAAGAGGGAAATGAAGATGAGTTATGAGGCCTGTGTGGAGGCCAGGTGATATAATGGAGGAAAGCGATTAAGGGAAAGATTGGGATTGATGGAGGGATGGAACGAAGTGGCTCTTACTGAAGGTCTGAAAGGAAGCAACCTGAGATGTGGGCAAGTGAATCCACATCATAAAGAAGAGGAAGGTATTTGCATATGGAGCGGCTGATACCTTCGAGACAGCTGCAGCTCTCGCAGCTGGCAGACTGACAGCACTGGGCAGGTGTGAAGCTCGGCACATTCAGAAAGTGACACTTAACGAGAGTTGTGTGTGTGTCCGTGTGTGTGGAGGGTGCACCATTCATCTTAAACACCCCTTTGTGCAGCAGCCTTCAAAAATAGAGACATACTGTATCAATTCTCTCTCCTTTCCCCAGCGCATCCATCAGCGTCCTTCCTTCTAATTGCTGTTTGCGTCTCTACAATTTTCTCTTCTTTCTCTTCTAAAGTTATACCAAGAGGCAGGAAAGTGCTTTATCGACCGAACAGCATTTCCGTTATTACATTATATGAAAACCTGAGGTACGTGTCCACACTGATGACTGATTTTTAGGGCTTATTTCATTATCTTTTGATCTCAGCATGTCCTTGATGAACATGTTTAACTTGTCAATGTAATATCTGGCCAAGAGGTGGGCTATTTTTGATTCTGAGACAGTCTTGCACTGAGAAACCTAAATGAATGCATCAATCAATATGTATCCTTGCTCCCCATCCTGGTTTATTCCCTTGTCATTTCACTGGTGGCAACAAAGCAGCCAATTCTAAACAGGCAGCACAAACAGGCAAGATTAAGGGCAATATATTTTGTCATCTTTCTTCAATTTAATGTAACATTTTTCTATCCTGTTTTTGCTCGGGGACTTTTTGAATGTTGGTCAAATTTGCCTCATCAGCAAATCACTTTGTAACCAGACACATTTGAGCTCATTGATTATATTTTTGAATGCTGAGCCAAAATGACAGGTGGTTTCCTTTTGTGAGAAGAATACAGAATAATGGCTTAGAAACTTTATAGTGAAACCACGTGCTCCTCTTTTCACGAAGAAACTTATTGACAAATCCAATATTTATCACAGATAGTGAAATAACCCAGAGCAAGAACAGAAAAACATATTCTGAAAGCTTGTGTTTGAAGAAAAGCTCAAATCTAGCTGCAAGGCTTTTGGGTTTCTCAATATTGAGTTTGAAGTCATTTGTGCCATTTTGAAGAGATGAATGTGTTTTAATAAATAACCATAATGCTCTTTTTGGGTAATATGATTATGGGATTTTACTTTAACATTACATTTAAGGTGTGATTGGCCATGAAGTATCTTTCTGACACAGTGTTGAATATAGGCGTACAAAAATACAGTGGTGGGTTTGGGTTTTGTGACAGCTCAGTGGACTATGTTGCATGCTATTCATTCACTGCATGGCTTCAAATCCATTGTTGCCTGTCATCCCACCTGTCTCCGCAATATGTCCTGTTATTATTCTAGCCTACTACAAACGTGAAAACTTTCAGCAAATTTGGGAAAGTTGGAACATCATCTTCTTTGGGGAATGCGAACACTTGGCTGCAAAAATCGACTTGACAACGAGGAAGAATGAGAAAAATCCATCATGCGAAACAACATTTTGCATGAAAAGCTTTTTCTGTCTGGTTTTCCTTGACTCCTCTGTCCCAGTTCACAACACTGCTCTGATTGATTGAGTGGTAATTGAGCTTTTCACTGACCCCTCACTTTTCATCAGCAGAAGAATCACACCTCCGCTGCAGAAATGCAACCCTCTCCAGGCTGTAGTTATTCCTGACAGGTGGGCTGATTGCAGCTGCTTTCTTCAGTCTAACATGACGTCTTATTGCCATTACTTAATTCCCCCCTCAGTCATCATCTTCTGACTCACTGAAAAAGATACCTCTCCCTCCTGTCTATCCGGCTCATTTCCACCCTCTCTCAGTCTCTCCCTATTCATATTCTTATATCCCTTTTTATGCGCTCCATCTTCCCTCACATTTAAGCACATTTTTCACTTTCCTGATGCTGTTGGAGCAGAAATGATTGAAGTCCCATGGTCAAGATGTAAAGCATTTTCCCTTTACAACCACCGACATAGCCGTATACCGAGCCAATAACCTAAGTCTGACCCCAAGAACTGGAGGCTTTTAAAAGTGGAAACATATACTCACACTAGCCCCTCACATATCTAACCATCTCTAGGGTTTACATAAAAGGGTTCGGGAAAAAAAAGAGATATCAAGTGAGCGGATGTTCTCTGGCCTAAAATGCCTTGTTGATGGCAGAGGTTAGAGGAGAATGGGCACACTGGTTTGAGCTGATGAGAATGCGGCTAGCTAAAATAAGCACTCGTTACAACCGAGGTTTGAAGATCAGCATCTCTGAATGCACAACACATCGGAACTTGAAGCAGATGGGCTACTACGACAGCAGAAGACGACACCAGGTGCTACTCCTGTCAGCTAAGAACAGCAAACCGAGCCTATAATTGGCACAGGCTCTCCAAAATTGGACAAGAAGATTGGAAAAACGTTGCCTGGTCTGATGACTCTTGATTTCTGCTGCAGCATTCAGATAATAGGGTCAGAATTTGGCGTAAACAACATGAAAGCATGGATCCATCCTGCCTCGTGTCAACGGTTAAGGCTGCTGGTGGTGGTGTAATGGTGTGGGGGATATTTTCTTGGCACACTTTGGACCCCTTAGTACCAATTGAGCATTGAGTATTGCGCTGACCATGTCCATTCCTTTATGACCACAGTGTACCCATCTTCTCACTACTGTCACAAAGCTCAAATCATCTCAAAGTGCTTTCTCGAACATGACAATAACTGTCCTCAAATGGCCTCCACGGTCACCAGATCTCAATCCAATAGAGCACCTTTTTGGATGTGGTGGAAGGGGAGATTCGAGTCATGGATGTGCAGCCGACAAATGTGCAACAACTGTGTGATGCTGTCATGTCAATATGGACCAACATATCTGAGGAATGTTTCCAGCACCTTGTTGAATACGCCTTGAAGAAGTAAGGCAGTTCTGACGGCAAAAGGAGGTCCAACCCAGTACTGGCAAGGTGTAGATTATTGTATTGCACTTTAATACGATGCATGCTCAAGTGTTTCAGTTTTAGAGATTTACTGTGATATATTTTGAAATGTAAAACTGTAAGAAAAGGTAAAAAACTTGTAACAACCTATATATTGTTTTTTTGGATTGGTTTGAGCAGATCATTGTGGATGTGAATGAGGGTTTATTCATGAAGTGACCCTGGATAACTTTCTTTCTGTCTTTCAAGCTTCACACACTTCAGAGATCTCTTTTTCTCCAGCAAAATGGAATTTAATGTCCAAATGAATCAAAGGTTTTCCTCATTTTCTAAAATTACTTTTCCCGATATTACTCTGCCCTGATATACTGGGACTAATTTAAAAGTTTATACTGTATATATCAGGTGGAGCTGCTTTTTGCAGGAGTATTACAGCCTTGCATAGCCTAGTCGATTATTATGGGAAGGTACTGCTCAAAGCTGAAAGACTCCACATGACAAAGGGAATGGCAAACATACCACCGCCACAACAGCACAGATAGGGAAGCTGAAACACAACATGAATTACTCTTGTTAATAAATAATCATGAACATGTGTCTGTGCATGTATTTGCTTGTGTTTTTGTGAATCTATGTTTGTGCATTGAATAAATGAATGAAAAGAAAAACAAAGCAGAAGTATTTATAATGTATCACCAGTGCTTATCTCTCCATACAGAAATACTGAGGTAAAAGGCTTCCAGAAAGAAAACGATGATAAAAAAATAAATAATAATAGAATCAGGCTTATACAGATGTTTTGGCAACTATTTATTCAACAATTTTCATTTCATACATGAGAACGAACCTCTAAATAAAATATAATAAATCCCACAGACATTGGTGGAAAAACACCTCCATTACGGTGCTATATATCAAATCAAGCCCTCTCTGTACAGCTTGATATGAAAGCCATTATTTCACCAAGGTACATGTGTCTAACTCTAATCCTGATCTTTACTGTGGATATTTTGTATTTTGTGAGTGACAGTGCGTTACAACTCCCTCCATCTAAGGACTGATATACAGAAAGATGTGTGTTGCTACAAGGAAAACATCATGATAGAGAGCAAAAGCATTGAACTGCTTACATAGCATAAGCTAAAATTAGATGACATTGCGTATAAACACAACTTCTATCATTCTTTGAACTCGTGATTATTTGCAGCATATTTCTAAATGTCATTTTTTCAAGTCAGTGATCATGTAAAACTATTTTTCCTTAAGTCTAATATCCCAATGACAGCAAGATGACAATTACTGAAGAATCACTGAATAATTTTATTAACATTGCGATAATCTTAAACTCAACAAATACATGGTGTCAGCATTCAGGGACGAGCAGAGTGATCAGTGCTCACAGGTCCCCATTTTAAGACAGAAAACAAACAAACAAAAAGAAATCTCTCTAAATGAAATATATTCCTGAGATGCAAAACAAAAGAAAGAGATATATATATATATAAAAAAAAAAAAAAAAAAAAAAAAAAAAAGAATTACATGTTGTAAATATCGGCGTGAAAATATGGAGATTGGGCTAATTGGTTCTGTGTCAATATTGCAGAGGGACAAAGAAGTGAGCTGAAGCCAAACTATACAGCAGAGACATATGAAGGGTCAGAGGAGGAGAGATAGCACTGGACTGGGCCATGTCACGCTATCATCACGGCTGTGGACACCAACCATCAAAACCATGAGTAAAAAATTAAAAAAAAAACTGCTGAAAAAATAAAAAAGTATTTTAGACAAATTATGACCCAACGAGGCTATTACTTTCTTATTCATCCCTTTTTGATAACAGATTCAGAGTTGGTATTATTAGTTGATATGGGCCTCTAATTTCTCTCAAACTGAGGACAATTGCTCGCGCAAACTTGGGCATAAATGCACGTGTGTGTATGTGTGTGTGTGTGTGCAACAACTGACTGAGGTGTTCTCCTGGGGCAGTGCAGTGCGGTGAAAAGGCTGTAGCAGGATGAATACATAATGCAGTATCAGTGGGTGGAGTTTGAACAAGCTTGCGTGATCGCCAATCACATCAGCTTGTGTCATCTCGCTTTAAAAGAAGCAGACAGGCAGGAGAAGGGTAGAGAAGCAAACTGAAGGTGCAGAGTCGCAAGGCACAAATAAACAGCTCCCCAAATGTGCGTCCCAAGGATGTTCTGAGGTCCCTTTTCAGGATACACTGAATTCTTGTTATTTGATGTTATTTGAATGATGTCAGTGTACTTCAGTCAACATCGACAGCAACTTGTCGTATAACATGTTTCTATTATTACTGTCTGTTGCCTAATAGGGTAGGTAGAACACACACATATGATTAAAAGTCACGCATACATGAAAGATCTTTTCGTGATTTTGTACAGGTCTGTTATGTGCGACCATCAACATGAAAATTGTTCACAAAACTGTGTGCAATTTCATGCCGAATTTACTGCCAGCATTGCACTGCCTGATCTGCATAAACAAGTCATCTCAGCTGCACCACTCCCACATTCAGTCAAAGAAAGTGGGTTCGTTTGGAGTTAGGAAATTTACCAAACCGAGGCGAGTCCATAAAATGGACTAGTGCCCATGGAAAATGGCACTGCGAGTACATAAGCGCTATTACTGTCTTGTCGCCAGGATGAAATTAGAGGCCCATGATGAAGTAGATAATAACCAAACCCATATATGTTGGAAAGCAAGTAGGCAACAAGTTTAAAGCTTAGTTTCAACCGACAACATAAAAAGAAATACGACTAATAACCAACCCAAAGATGTAACATAGCTACAAATCATTCTATCATAGTAAAATAGTGCATGATGGTATGTGCCGGGCCGTTAGAATAACAAACGAAAAAAGATTACGGTTCGGTCGAACTATCATAAAAAGCCATTTGCAACAAATGAGCTCATTACTGTCATGTCAAAACAAATATTTACATGTGGTTTTCAGAAAGAAAAACAAACAAGAAAACACATTTCACCATTTACTAAGAAATATCCATCAAATTAGTCAGAGTGCATAATTCAGTAAATGGCACCTGTTTAATTTCTAACTTTCACCAACTCGTCACAGACTTGGTTATTTATGAGTGTTCATTTAATATAAAACAGCCTGTTTCTCTGACTTCAGAATCAACAAATCCATTCGACCACCGTCTTATTTCCAAGATGGATACACAGGCGTAAAGCAACAAAGAATTTGATTGACACCGTCATTGATTTAAGACACAATGAAAATAACTAGATAGAAAAGTAAAAAAAAAAAAAAAAAGACATCATCGTGACAAATGTATCTATACACACATGTGATACAGAGGGATTCTTAAGACCAGAGCCGGTCTAGAACGCTTTATCTACTGAAGGAACGTGGGGTGATGCTGAAGTCGAACCTGTACATAGTGGTATATTGATCGAAGTGCACTAACATGTTTAAATACGGAAACTGTGGCAAATAAAACAAATTATGAACATATTTAAAATGTAATATGCAACCTAAACTCTACATCAGTGGTGACAGGTTTAATGATTCCCAACTTGTGATTCACTCCAGCAGTGCTTGAGTCATAACACATAGAGAAAGACCTTACTTGCTGACCTTATTTGCATAATGTTGTAAATTGGCCACCGAATTGGAGACAGCTGGGCCCACAATTTTATTGCCCTTGGTAATAATTTGCTCCCTCTTAGTAGATTAGTGCTTTGCCTTTAAGTTTTAGTTCCAGAAGCCACAGTGTTTATCGCTCTTTCACAGGAGAGTAAATCCGCCAAATTTGGCCAATCTGATGAAAGACGAATGGTAGGGACATATGAAAAGAAACAGAAGTTGTTTACAAGGATGTGTTAGGTTTGAAACTTTCATTGCCTCCAACAGGAAGGTGATGTTTCTTTGAATGCACTTTAATTCAAATTTGTATTTTAAGGATTTGGCAAAAAACAGATACACATTTTCTGCTATTTCTGTTCAGCTTCATCCTTTTTCCTTTTTTTTTTGTTAATCACATTTTTCACAACAACGAATCCACTATTCTCAAAAAATTTAATTACAAACATACTTTCATTGTGGTTCTCCCTTAAATTACTTCAGTTCAAATAAATTAAATATGAAAAAGAAAAAAAAACATGCTAATGTGCATTACCAAAATTTAGTTTTCACACATTATATACATGCCTTGTGCCAAAACAAAATACATTTGTTTAAAAGTTTTCCAATAAAGATTATGCAATGAAAAAAAACCCAACGTAAATAGATAAGGTGGCTAATATACAAATTTGTAGGAATCCAGAATTTAACAGCAATTTTCACAATCAACCACATTTTAGCAGACACAATACACAGCAGGGAGCTTAGAACCATTTAAATCAAAAATATTAAAAACATTTTTTTTTGATTTTTTATAAAAACATGATTTAGCTTACATTTTCAAAAAGATGAACTGAATTAATTTTTTTCCAGAATTCAATCAAAGTCTGCCTTGTCATCTTTCCACCACCCATTTGAATAGAAGGACCATTCTCAAGGCAATCTAGTTGTTGGCAGGGGAACAAAGTTACTCATTCAGACATTTTGTGCTTCTCTATTTGACTTCAGTTTTTTTTTTTGTTTTTGGAAAAGAGGCCGCTGCAGATCTATGACCCAGCACTCACACACTATTTCCTTTTTTTCCCTCTTTTTTTTGCTTGAAGACCCCATGAAATGGAAATCGAAGTTAAGTTCATGGAGAGTGACTCTGACAAAATGGAAATAAGAAGAGCAGTTATGCTGTATGAGTTTTCGACGTGTTGGTGATATATACAGTTTAACTAAATGGATAAATAGAGGTGGCAATACAAAAAAAAAAGTGTTTTAGTCAAACTGATGTTATCACTCTTTGTATGAAATAATACTATGATTGGAAGCTTATCTATGAGCCAGTAAATGGACAAAATGTGTATAAAAACAAACCACTGTTGAAAGCTGCCTGGACCTCAAGCTTACAAGAGGTAACAATAAAATTGACATTACTAAAAAAAAGAGTGAGGAAAATTCATTTCACACTAAATTTCATATTCATACTGTAACTATGTACTTACTATATTAACTCCTAATGGTTCGTTTTACATTTCACAGGGTCCTTAAGTCTTAAACTGATTCAAATGTGACATAAACATAAACTAAATAATTCAAAGTGAAGAGCTAAACTCATTTCAATACAATTTATACAGCTTTTAGAGCGAGAGAGAGCGAGAGAGAGAGAGAGGAGATTGATTCTTACTGTACACCTGAACCCTTTATATGAATCACACACTACTGTAAGCTGTCAAGAGGACACTGAAGGTGTTGCTGTTTTTGCTAAACTGCAGCCTGGACAGTGCAGGAATATACAGACAAAAGTACATAGGGACAGCAGATTTAGCAAATGGTTTTATACACATTTGATTGAGTTTATTTGATGGAATGCTTCATCTAGCATCTGTGTGTATTCTCTGCTCTAAACAATACAACACTACCCTTTATTACCCCAATAATGAAAACCATATGATACACTTATCTGGCAAACCTTGCTACAGTGTTACACAAAACCTTCTTCTTATCTTACAAGGGTCAACTGTTTAATTACAAGTCTATTTAGAGGGGGGGAGGGGAGGGGTCGGGGGAGGTGGATCTAAAAGTACCATATTCAGTGTGATAGACATGTATAAGGCGTATACAGCAAAGATCTTCATTAAAATAAAAAAAGACACAATGCATAATCAAAAGCTGTGAGCTAAGCAATGAAATGATGGTCCAGTTAACCCATCTACAAAGCATTTACATTGCTACTGACAGACGATACATGAAGGCATTGACAGAAGTTCAATGGCGTCTGTATTTTTAGGCACCGTGTTGATGTGAGATATGATATGCGTGTGTGGACGTGTGTGAACGAAGGGGATATAGTGTGTGTTTGGGTGTCTGCTTGGAGGGGATACAGGAGAGAAGATGAAGAAGGGCTCATGTAAGAAGCAGTCATGGTAGATATACAGACTTCCAGGCATTCATGTCAAAGATGAGGAAAAATATGAGAAAGGGGACAACTTCGGCAGCGACGGCAAGCTGCCTGTGAAAACCGGCTGCCAATAAAAAAAGAAAAAAAGAAAAAAGAAATAAAGGACAAGATGTAAATGATAGACAAAAGGCAATAATAGGAAAACACTTGGGGAACTTCTCTTGTCTGTGGACTGCCTGCGGGTTCCTCGTTGACACGGCGGGGGCAGTTGTCAGAGGTGGAGAAGAAAAGGGGGACAGAGAGAGAGCGAGAGAGAGAGAAAGAGATACAGAGATTGAAAGAGGGGAAAGGGAAGGAGAGAGCTGCACAGCTCCTTCTAAAGTCTAAATGAAGTATTCTTTCTTTTCTTCTGCGTGTGCATGGTTGCCCTCAGCGTTGATGATGGCTGTGTCGGCATCGGGCGCATCGTCCGCCCCTTTGGCCTCGTTTGTCAAGTACGTTCCTTTTAAACGAAAAACAAACCTACGTCAGGAAAAGCAAATACAGAGCAGGCCTGCGTGGTGTTTGCTGCCAGGGGCAAAAAAACACATATGAAGACAACATCAGTAATGTAAGCAATCAGCTACATTATTCATCTGCATAATAACGAGAGGATTTTGCAAATGCAGCTAATGGTAAGTGTGTATAACTATGCATCAATAAAAAAAACTAAACATTAATGTGATAATGTTAATTAATGTGAGTTGCTCTATACATGTTTTTACACAGTTGTTATAAAAAATGTTATAAAAAAAAAAATAAATAAATAAAAAAAATAAAAATGTATTTTATGAAATTTAGAGTTGTTTTGAGTTTTTTGTCTGCATGTCCACAGGTTTTCAGCACAGGGCAACTATCTGCATAGGATTGGATAGAAAAGAGTGTCAGGAATATAAGAACCATGCTGACGGGACATTCTGAGCCTTAGTACAGTCAAATGTGCATATTAATAGTTTTTGACTTTGCAACCTACTCAATATATTGTCAACTGGACCATTGGATTACTTTGATGATTCTCAGGCAAGTTCTGGAGTTGTAAGGATTCTATGTCTCAGGGGATTTACGGGCATCAGAGATAACGATATCCTCAGAAAGTGTAAGTCCCACTGAATATAACAATATGTGTATCATGTTTATGTGTTGAGATTTTTTTTTTATCACTCTGAGAAGACTGCAATTTTTGACACAAAATGCAGCAATCACTGGCAAGGGTTTGAAGTATCTCTCTCCAAAATACAACATTAATATTCAAAATAAATTGAATTAAATGCCTAATGTATGCACTAGTGGCATCATACTGTGTGCCGCACATCAAAGCCATATGTCCCTCAATGCTTCCTATGTGTGCAGGACTTAAGCCTTCATTCTTTTTTCCTTGGGAATTGGAGAGGGACTCTAACGTCTGACGGGACAAGTAGGACATGCTCCACTAGTTCCATGAGCCTTGAGGGACTCAGGTCTTGTCCACTGTGGTTTTACCTTTATGCCTGGCCAGGTATCTTCCCAGTACAATGATTAAACACAAGGTCACAAAGACCACTACAGCCACCACTCCTCCGATCAAGGCATGGTCAGTGCCGTGCTGCCCCAGCGCGTTGGGATCTGCGGGAAAGACATGGAGAGAAACAAAGAGAGCAGATGAAGGTGCCGCTTGGTGAGGTGAGGGAGTGTGGGCAGAGGAACAGCAAAATACAGACAATACAAAACAGAGCAAAGGAAGAAAAATAGGATTATTTCCAGCTCGTTCCTGCTTTAATGAGCTGCTGTCATTCCTCACTCCTTTCACATCATGCAGTCAGAGCAGAACTGCCTATCTTTTTGAGAATAATAAAATGGAGAGAGAGAGGAAGAGAGACGGACACCACATTGACACAAAGAGCAGACACACATTCACCCTGCAAAATGAAGGGAAAAAGAGAATAAAAGAGTGAATAATTCAGGATCAACCCCACTGTGCCGCAGTAGTCCCCAACATGCAAACCAGGGCGGCGGTGGAAGAGTAGTACACAGTAAATAAATCATCACACGGAAAATAAAAAGGAAATATCAATCTTTTTCTGTTTCTGGGCAAGGCAGGATTGTTGTTAGGAAAATGAATTTGGTGTTAGACAGTTGCTACAGGTCCCCAGCTGTTGGAAGAGCAGGGGAATTATAGCAGAGTCATGAAAGAGTGAAGATGAGCCTGTTCACGCCTCATGCAAAAACCCATCAAAGGTTTCCCTTGATTTAAAAAAGAAAGAAAAAAAATGCTTATTTCCTTTTTTCACCTAAACTTCCCTTCTCCACAAAGTCTGGCTTGCAGGTTATTTAAGTTAAGAGTGAGGACGTGAAACTGACGGTGCCCGCTGTAGGTGAATGAAAATAAGTTGACAGCGACAGCGGCGGGGGGAGATGGGTAATGGAATAGCCTGTATTATTCATATCAGTCCATGACACCTGAGAAATTAGCACTCATCTCATTATCCTCCTCCGAGTGCCAGGGCATGCCATATACCACCCTGTCACTCTGCGTGTGTATGTGGGCTCATGATAGCTAGAGTATGGCAATGTCAGAGCAGGGTGAGCAGTGACAGAAGGGTGGTTTAGACACGCAGCACACGTCATACATTGAGACGGTTTCTCTTCAGTATTCTCCTTTTCTTTCTGTGTCCGCCCATGTGACCAAATTGAACAGCTGGCCTGCTCTCGCTCCATAACTCTCCATGGTCTGAGTGACCAGGCCGTCACACTTCACCGCCTCCCAGTGGACAAACACATACTCATAGCGACAGACGCTCTCATACACACACACGGCGTGTGCGGCGTGGTTTCACTGTGCTGCAGTTCTGCTTGGTCAGTAGAGCAGAGCGTAAAGGAATGTTCCCCTGGCACGGCCCAGCAGGGCGAGGACTCGGGCGTTTAGTTACACACATGGTTGTGTCTCTTCACCTCTATCTGTCAGGACAGTGAGTGTGTTTTTTTTTTTTTTTTTAACCATCATACACACACTCACTCTCCAACTGCTGCGCTTCAGTCCGGCTGCTTCAACCCAGTGCTGGCACAAACAAGCCACGACAGTCGTATGTCTGCCTATAGAGTACTACACAGTTTGGCCAAACAATATGCTGGTGTCATGTCCAAGGGGTTGGCCTGTGAGTCAGACCGCTTGGACACTTCCAGAACATGTTGTCTGATCCTGCTGCTACAGCATCACTTCCTCAAAGGAATACTCCACTGAAAATCTGTCTATTGAGCAGAATTGAAAGGTTCGCTCTGGAAAAACGATGGCCACTGAAGTCGGTCTGTATACACTCGCAGTTTCTCCACAGCACATTACTTACAATATATTCTAGTGCCTCCTCGTAGCTCCAAAGCTCAGCCAGAAGTAGCATATTTAGTGATTTACTGGCAACGTGGCAATTGTTTGTCACATACTGAGCATATGGATCAATGGCTGGAAAGCAGATTATGCCGCAGTAGTGGTTTGAGAAGTTTCTATGGATGTTTTGAAGCTTGTTTTTCTCCTCCAAGACGGCATCATCATTTTGTAGCTACCTCAAACCCAGGCTGACTACAGCAGTCGTCTGCAAAAGGAACTAGCTACACAATTTAAAAGGGGAACTCCAATGATTTCACCCATCTCAGTCTGTTTACAGGTCTTGGGGAGTACTATGTGTGGAATAGAAATGATGGTATCTCTGGTTCTGCTGCATCAATTTTTACCAATTTTTTTAAAACTGTCCATTGTGAGTCCGACAATGTTACAGGTGTCTCAATCGATGGGTCTTCAACATGACCCCTAAGGGTCCTCAGAGGTACTGCGCGGGAGCCGCCAAATTATCGCTTGATAATATTTTGAATACATACATATTTTTTTAAATGAAAATGTCTGAAAATACACATTACAGTAACATGAATCGGACATATTATTAGCAAAGATAAATATACCTTTTTGTAAAAGAACAACCCATTTAATTTACACACCACTGATGATAGTGTAACTGTTACAAATGAATCCTCATGCAATCACGTGAGCGAGCTAACCTATGCTAAATCACTGCAAGGCACCAATAACCACCAACTAGTTATGCTATGACTGCAGATTATTAATTTAATAGATTAGTATTGCAGTATTGATAATTTTATGCAGCATGAAAAGCTATGTTCATACATACATTTTAATATGCAACTCAATTTTATACCAGAAAAACGTTGAAGACCCCTGGATTAAGGCATCTTTCAAGTAAAGTGGGGGTGCATATTTGATACAGAAGGTTAGATTATCAGTGGGGTATTACATTAACTTGATATTCATGAAGCAACAGAAGCCGGTGGCATAAAGTCATCACAACTTACAATGTGTAAATACTTTTCCATGTGCTCGCCGTCATGGCTCATCTATTGTATTCTGTTGTAGTCCACTGCTTCTTATGGAAGTGCAAAATACAGCAAGGGCGTATGAAGACACACAGAGAAAGGAAATGAAAAAAAGTAAAGATTGATGGACAGGAATAGGCAGAAATTTTAGTCGGAGCAAGGCGGACAAGGAAAGAGGACAAGGAGGAGAGAGATCTAGAGGGGAGGGTTATACATTTTTATGGCTCCAAAACACATTATCTTTTAATAAGGGCACATGCATTCTTCTCTGTGCGATTTAATATGAGAGCGTGGCAGAGCAAACTCCTCTTTTAATATTTATAACACTCTCCTTGTCGAATGGCCTTGCGAGTTGGCTTGATAATAAATTAAAGGGGTTCAGGGTTTCTGTGAGCCACTGTTGGCTGGACTGAACCAAAAGTGTTGCTCTTAAACTGCCCCACTAACTCCTCATCTGAGCCGCTTCACTCATGCCGGCTCTATATGGCGGTACTGTGAAAGGATATGTCATAGTGACAACCTTTGTGGGTTTTGTGTATAGGCTAGAAGTGGGAACATGGAGTCATATTATTCTTGTCTGGTCAGATTAAATGACGTTGCTCCTATAACGACATTTCTGGAAGGAATGTGAAGCATGCGGCACATCGAAATAACAACAAGTGTGACGGCTGCTGTATGTTTCGGGTCAAACTTCCAGAACAGTTCGCTGTTGGATCCCGAAAGGTGGCGCGCAGATTTGGAAATGATGTGCAAAGGAACATTATTTGTTCTTGTGAAAACTCAAATATTCCATCAACGGCTCAGCTGGAGAGCAATGATGAGTCTACAAGAAAAACCTGCCGACCTCCTTCTTCAATCAGGTCCTCGCTTCCTTTTTATACCAGCCTGATCTGACCTCTCTACAAAATCATACATTAAGCAGTGAACTCTTGTCCCTGCATGAAGTGTGTGAATGGGACATCTATTAAATATCTAAGAAGGGAGGCTGACTGGCGTGCCTGAGCAGTTTGAGTAATAGGTTTGACTTGGTTGGTTGGGTTAGTTGCAGATGGTACAAAGAAAAACAAAAACCTCACAAACACATGTCAGTTTATCTGAAGCTGTAATAAGAATAGTAAAGTTGTCTATATTTGTTCTTTCTTCACAAGACATACACAGCTTTATGTGTCCAGAACTTCTATACCTAACTCTGTTGTAATACAGTAGTTTCGCTATAATATTTCAGGTTCAGCAAAGTAATGACAACTTGCACTCAAAAGTGGCGAGGGCAAAATGTATCTATGCTAGTTTACACTTTGCTTAGATAGGGCTACCGCTGCTTGCCAATTCAACAGATAACAAACAGGCTGGAGCTCTTTTATGTGAGCAGCCAATGGTGCATCACTTTGTCAAAGAATGCTTGTTAAATTAGCAACTTACTCTATGTCTGTGTGTCCTTATCTCATTCTTCAAAGGCCATATTCGCTGTGGATTTCTGTAGAACCTCTCAGTAGATGTTTGCCATTCTGCAAAGTATTGTTCTTGCATCTCTTGGGCCTGACACAATACCATCGTCTGCACTGCCTTTCATCTAAAGTCATCTTTTAAATTAACAATCTCAACCGATCAGACGCAGTGTCCTTGATTGTATTAGCAAGCAATTCAAAGGGACTTTACATACTGCAGCTTAACATATATCTCTCTTTTTCTCTCTTCCACCCCTTACAGGTATTAAATGTGTTAATATTACAATTCTTTCTCCCATCCCATTCCCATTCAAGCATCTTTTTTTATATTCTTTTGGATTTCACCTTTTCCTCTCTATCTTAGGTAGATATAGTACTGTGGAAGCAGTGGTTTCAGTTGCTCAGATCAATAAAGCAGCAGCTGGCTTAAGCATGGGCTTATAGAGCTGCAGTGTCCTTGTGTCTGTGGTGTGGGTCAGGGAAACTTTTAGTGTGCGTGTGTGCGAGCACACCTGTTTTGTTTTGTAGTTTCTTGCAGGTAATATATGACATTTCCTTACGAGATAATGACTATTACATAAGATGCATAACTGTGACCAAAAAATCAACAAGAACAAATAAGTAAAACCTTTAGTGCCTCGCCGCTAATGGCCTTACACTGCACATTACGTCATTAAATGTGAAACATAAAGAGACACGTATTACTCCGCATCAATTCTGCTGCAATGAAGTTAAAGTCAGAGACAAAAAAGAAAAGAGTGCAAAACAGAATGTAAAAGAGAGAAAGTGGTGAAAAGTGCCTGCAGGCCTCACTTGTTTGATGAGTCAATTATGCCCAACTTTTTGGTTGAGACTGGAAATCCACCAATCTGCATCTAATGCTGCCTCTACTGCCAAGATGAAAGAGTCCCTGGAGGCTGTAGCAGACACATGTGCATACACTTTTAAATGCATGCACCCATGCATGAGAGAGTTGCCGCGGAAAGACAGAAAGGAGGAGCTGTTACAGAGACACGCGTGTGTGTGTTTGTGTGTGCCCTGCACATTATTGCTTGCTGGGTCAGAGTGGATTAATTAGATCCTGAAAACAAATTACTTCTGCTAATCATTCAATAAAGCCCACACGTGGACTTGCGCACTATCTTGAATATTCAACAACCTCCTTCTCAGAATGAAAATAAAATTGTGGTCAGCAGGGTAACAGCATGAAGTTATAATCAAAGCAAGATAATTAATCATAGGAATTCATTAAGTTGCATGCAATAATCAATCTATCAAAGCAGCTCTATGTTCGGCAAAATCCATAACCTCTTCAAAACAGCAATAAAATCCAACGAAGAAAAGAGGCAGAGAGATTACATCAATGTTACACCTGTGCTAACTTAATCGTGAATATATTGCTGCTCCTTTTCAAACACACAAACTGCATTATGCTGCTGGTTAGTTTGGAAGAATTGCATTGTGTGAGCCAACAGCAGCAGAAGCACTAGCCCACACATAACTGAGTGAACTTGGAGGAAGCAAGTTGCCGCCACAAGCTCAACAATTTCCTGAGGGGAAAAAAAAGCAGAAAGAAAAATTTATATAAGACCAAATATAACTTCATGTCAACAAATGAAAGTTAGACTACCCCCACTGTGTGTTTGCCTATTGAAGATTGCTGAAAGTGTCCCCTGCCATTGAAATTTAATGAATAGAAGAGCTATTACATGTAATTCATAACACTAGCCGCAGGATCTAATGATTGCTCTTTTTCCAGTTCTACACTCCGTTCCAAATTGTTGCTATAATTCTTCCCCAAAGCGAGTTAATGTGACAGGCCATCAATAATAATTGCCTAGCAATAAGTGGAAAGACCTTTGCATTATGTTTTAATTTCTCCTGTGCTCATCAGCTTTATGGCGGAAAGGGTGTGGATGTGGAAGAGAAAGAGAAAATGAAGAGAAGATGGTCAGTACTGTTCAATATTTAAACATTTCAGCCCCTCGGGGCTGCTGCAACGGGCACCTAGCCTTTCTGCTTTAAACACATCAACCAACCAGCCGCCCTGGACACTTGCCCTCAAGAATTTATGTCTTTTGCTCATCATATGGCTTAATCTGTTCCCTCCATTTAAAACAAGATCAATAGCAATGGAATAAAGCCGTTACAAATCAGTCCAAGGAATGAAAATGGTGCCCTCCCTAATTGAATTTTCACAAGGTTTGTCCTCGGTCTAAAGCAGCTTGAATAGGTGAATGTGGGGTTAAAGACGTACAACATTACCTGTGGAGCGCACCCTGCCCTTTTCATACATTAATAATTTATAACAGCTTTAATACAGGAGTCACTGAAACATTTCTGGAAGTTTTCTTATGAACTCCAGGTGTATCCTCTGTTTTGCCTTTTGTTTTAAGATGGAGGAAGGATGTGCTGCTCGGTAAAGCTGGATTTAAAAATGGATGGAACTACTATTAGATATTTTATGTTGTCATAGCAGTTTTGATTGTTTTTTTCTTTTTTTTTCTTCTATAGGTCCTGTTCTGTAGCTTGTGTTTTGCAGCCACTTCTGAGTCTCTTCTGAGCACAGTTGAACAAATGCAAACTGTTGATATTCTTGCTAATGTCCTCAAAGAATTTATTAAAAAAAAAATAAATAAATGAATAAGATGGGTGTAGAAGGATCATCACAGATATATGGCAATCGAGCATTTTGGATCAGAAACAGTGAACACTAGATGAAACAATTCCTAGCAGCTTCCTCCTCTCATGGAGACGGCACCTGACTCTGACTGAGACAAATGAGCAGCGTCAAGGTATATTTTACTTTGCTGTTGGAAATGCTACTGTACAACACCGCATCACACGAAGGCTGCGTGCTCCCCTGCCACTGCTTTCAACTCTCAAATGTCTCAACATATCTTCAGAGGTAAAACAAACATGATTTTGTGTTTGTTGTTTGTGGCAGAAGTTTTGATTTTCAGCCCATTAGAAGGAAATCATCGAGGAAAGTCATTACTGTTGCCGAAAAACAGGCAGCTAATGTAAGACTAGCGGGTCGATGTTTAAGTCGTCTTACCATAGATCAGCTGGCTCAAGTCTCAGGGGGCCAAACAGGATAAGAGTGGTTATGTTTTAATGTCTTACTATTCATATGCAGCTTTTGGGCCAGCACTCACTTGAAAAGGGAGAAATCTTAGACTAATCCCAACTTTTGAACCTTGACCAATCCCTTGCGTCCGCTCTTGAATTCTCCTCTAGTGTGTAGCCACTGCTTTCAACTTCAAGAGAGGAAAGATCCTTTGTATTTCGCTTTAGAGTACCAGCCATAACAAACCATGATGGTTATGGATTACCTTGGTAACCTCCACTGTTGCGCACTGGCAGTTCAAACCTCAGATAGCAACCAGCCCCCTGGTATCAATTTATGAAAATTTAGCAATATCTTCCATGTCATGGTGTACACTTTCATTAAGAGTCTCAAGGTTGTTGTTGCATTTTTTATCTTTTTTTTTTTTTTTACTTATATCCTCTGTTCTTCTCAGGAAACACTTAATGGACCAAATAAAAGGAAACTTTCACTCTGCAAGGAGGTAGATGGATATTATTTTACTTTTCCTGTCCTCTCCACGGGCAGAGTGAGACACTAGGAATGAATAATTGCTGTCTCCTCTGCAGTGGGCCCTTTTTCTGCGGCAATATCGGGCTACAGGGGCTGGGGTTGGCCACACGAATGCTGATTATGAGAAGTGAATAGTAAATATTTTAAACACCAAAGAAACCCTTGTGCATGATTCAACCTTTCAGCTCCACAAGGTCAAAGCTAATTTGCAAGCCATGAAAAAACATTTGGCAAATTTTCGAGAACTCAGTGGTGGTGGGGGGAGAGAACGTGTATGTGAGTGTGTTCGTGGAAAGGGGGGCCTGATGACATTGCATAGACCTCTGATACTTAGCAAAAGAGTTATTATAGCCATTAAGGCTGGCTGGGTCATTGAAGCAGTGTGTGTGTTGGGCATGCCTGCCAGCACTTCATTAATAAAGTGAATCACAGACTGCAGGTATGCATCAGTCCTGGCATTATACAGTACGGATGAAAAACAGAGGAATCTTTTGCATACCTTTACACTAGCTACACCCCAAAGGTCGACAACAGTTAGTATTAAAGGCACTTTACATTTCCTTTTTGAACCGCTAAGTCTATATTATGAAATATTTATTGTCTAATATTCCTTCAAGGATGACTAAAGGCTTCCATTAAATAGTGCATGAATGTATTGGACACTAATTCTTTCTGTCACTAAGTCGGCAAAAATAAGACATAAAAAAGGCTATTATTGTAAAATCATACTCTAAAATAACGTCACATTTCATATCTCATAAACACAGTTGTGTAAATAGAGAATATTAAATCCTATTACTACTTATATGTACTACTGATATGCTATGTACAGAGAGAAACAAGTTGTTTGTACAGTATTAATGCAAATACTGATTCTTTGTCACTCTTGGATTGTGCGGAATGTTATCTTATTGGTGAAATAAAGGCTATTTTTGGCGTGCCTGAAAACACGAGAAAAGCACAAAAACCAACACTTTTTGCATCTGGACCTTAATCAGTCAGGTTTTTTCATGGCCAAAAAGCCCCAACAATTGTAATATAAGAGTAACATGGTAGTATCACATGCTACTGGATTATTATAACATTCAGTTTGTTTTTATATACATATATACAGTATATACATATATACATACATACATATATATATATATATATATATATATATATAGTATTGAGATTGTTTCAGTGGACAAAACTAGCAAATATTTGATACCCAAAGCCACAAATGATTTACTGTATTCCCAACTGATTTAGGGTAATGATGGCGTAGAAATATTATTCATGATTTTAACATCCCAATTAATTCAACTTAAGGTTCCAGTTACAGCACGCTTAAACTGTACGTCTAAGGTTTTGGAGGCAGGTGGCTGCATCCACACTAAAATGAACATGCGTACTGTAAATTAATTACTCCATTAAAATCAATCATTTGACTCTGCTGCTTGTGATATGGGGTATCAGTCATACTGTAATTTAAAATTGCCAATACCAATGGATGTCATACTAAAAGGGATTTTTTTCTTTTAGGCCTCACAGTACAATTGGATTACTATGATCACACAAAGCAACACTCAGTTCTGTGACTTCTGCTAAGTGTTACAGATCCTGTATGTACAGGCCATTCTGATTTTCCAAATTACTATGATTACTTTCCAGGTTTTTTAGCCTGGACAAATAATAGATAATAGCAGAGTTGACGGAATTCAGCGGAAAAGGTGATCATCCATTTAATGAAAACCAATAAACTGGTCATCTAGAGTACCTTCTGTGACAAGATCCTGTGTAATTGCTTTTTTTTTTTTTTTTTTTGTTACTTATTCATTTTTTACTACCAACTGCTCATCTCTTCTCTGCCCAAACCGTTTCTTGTTGTAAGAAGCCTCAGCCTTAGTTGTGGTGCTCTTGTGATGTTTGAAAAATCCAATGAGCAGATGAAGGGCAAGAGACAGAAGATGGGAGACTAGTATAAGAAATATAGGTGCACCTGAAAGAGCAGGTATATAATATGCTAATACTTTGCATACAGGCTCTAGTGCTGAACCCACACTGTGTATTTCATCTGCACAGGAAGACAACTTTATTAAAAAGACAAAACGTCATGGTGCTGGTACAGCTCTACAGTTGTTTGCTTTCATCCAGAGCCTGTGAAAAGACCTGGTAATAAATCAAGTAGACACATGAAAGAAGATAGTGTAGTATCCTGTGACTGGGGACGCATTGAAGGAGTCTGATATTTAGATTCCCTGAAGATACACTAAGAGGCTCGGCTTCTCTTGTGTCTCCGCACTACACAAACAGACATCAGAGAAGAATTGAGACATACTGATGAGGAATATCCAACAACATGTGGAAGCCTGTTATCTAAAAGGGTCTTCAGAGAGATGTGAGGGTAGAAGAGAAGAAGCGGGTGAGAGAGAAGTGAAACAAAAGCTTGGATAGAAAGCAAAGCAGCGGAGGAAAGGTAGAGGGGGTGTCGAGACTCCTGAAGGACTTTAAAGACGGTAATTTAGAGAAGGCAGCGGTGAAGAGAGGAAATTATTCTGAGTGAATGCGACTGTGAAGCACCATAAAGTTGAGAGGGAGCAAAAAAAGCAGAGAAAAGGTAAATTATAGAAAACGGACACATAAATGAAAATGAATGAAGCGGCTTGAGAGAACTGCAGTAAAAACTGCAGAGAATTTAGGACAAAGAGAAAAGATCAGTGTCTTGGGTTTTTTATATGAATATCATTTTATTTTAATTTTCTCTTTTACATTTATTTGACGGAGGAGAGAGGGCTATGCCATGAACCAAGGTTCCATTTTATTTCTACTTGAGGTTGATTGCTTATGTATTGTAAGAAAATATACAGTGTTAAATATGTCATAAAAAAAAACATTTTATCGCACTACATATACTATAAATTAGCAGTTTAGAAACTATGATTATGATCCTATATATGTGAGCAAACTCCTTTGCATACAGCCTATCACAGCACGTTAGTTTTAAATTGACATGTCACTCAAAAACTCTGAAAAAATCACTCTACTGTAGCAGACATGGCGCCATGTCAGCGTTATTGTCATATTGTCGCAGCATGCAACGACAGAGAATCACTAGACGGACTACAATTCAATCAAACAATTGTCATTTTAACTTTTCCTTTCTTCTTTGTCCAACTGTACAAACCTTTGTGTGATAAAGTGTGCCACTAAGACACATGAGGGCTTTTAAAATAGGGTGAAAGTAATTGGCATATTTGACAATTTCTAGCTACTAAGAAAACTAAAGTTAAGTCAAACACAGCGAATCTAACTCTGTTGCCTTTGGATTATGAAAGTAAATATTAACATACATAATGGAAAATCACATAATCCGTACATCCACCAAGAATAAATCTTTGTATTATATAGATAGCCTTAGGACACATAGATTAATAGGCGAAAGCAACTTTATCCTCCCAGAGGTTTGTGATATCCTTTCCATCGGTCTATCTATTTAATGCAATTTATCCAGGTCACAGTGATGCCAAAACATCCTTTTCCCAAGCCATGTCCTCCAGCTCCTCCTGAAGGATCCTGAGGCTCTGAAAAGCCAGGTGGGATATGTAATCCCTCCGGCATGTCCTGAGTCCGCCCAAGTGTCTCCTCCCAGTTGACTAGAGAGCCTTAACAGAGAGGCTTCCATTAGGCATGTAGGTCAGATGCCCAACCAACTCAACTGGCTCCTTCAAATGCAAAGCCAGTTCAGTTGGACATGCTGGAACACCTCCAGAGGGGGACATCTTGATTGGATTTTTTTAATGAACTCAATTGACTCCTTTTAATGCAAACAAACACCCTGCAAAGGGGACTCATGCCAGTCATTTGAATACCCAAAACGAACGACTTTGAAGGATGATAAAAGAGCCCAAGCACTTATATTCCTGTAGAACCAACCCACAAGACACCAAGGGAGACATGGTCATTAGTCTTTTTGAAGCCCACGTGTGTCCATACATGATCAAATGCACAAACTGCCATTAGCCCTGCAGAGTTCTTGCAAAGGTAAAGAGCTGGTTCAATGATCAACAACCACAATAAGATCTGCATTGCACCTCCTGGATCTGAGGTTTGACAACCATCCAGAGTCTTCTTTCCAGCATACTGGCACAAGCACATTCGGAGAACACTTTGAGTCCTATTTATTAAAAAAAAAAACCCTCCATCTGTTAGTCCATAGACGCTGTCCCCATCCTCTATAAAAAATTGAAGAGGCATGTCAACCAAGACACCAACACAATATTCAGAAATTTCACCACCTCAGGGTAAATTTCATCCATCTGGCAATTCATCACTGCAGGGCTTTTTGACCACCTCAGTGACCTATACCAGAAGGAAGGGCAAGGCTTCCCCTATGTCTTCCTGCTCTGCCTCCACTGAGTTGGCAGCATTTTCAAGTTCCTCAAATTGTTCCTTTTATCACACAGGTCAGCAGTAATTCTGCCCTGTTGAGAACATCTTTCTGGAGACTGTCAAAGGGTTCTTGGGCTGCTGCCATGACAGGCACCAGTGACCTTCTGGCTACAACTTGCAGTTCTCTACACAACGGACCATTTAAATACCATATCCCTTTGCCCAAGGATGCAGCAAATATTCCTCCAGAGGTAAACTGTGTAGCTGGTATCCCTCCATGTTCTACAATAGCGTCAGCTTCTTCCTCAGCAGAAAAGTGACATTCAACCTCCGAGGAAACAGTTTTTGTTGCACAGGATCAACATACAAAGGCCTCCACCTCATTGGCAGCACACCAGCCCACCACACCCAACCTTGTTGCGGGGTTTGTGAGCTAAAAAAAATCTTTTTGATGTGATAACATTTGGAGACACTATCATGGGGGTTTTGGTGTCCTTGTGTGGATGGAATTAGAGCTGCAGGATGGAGATGATTTAATGTATACTTCACATCGGTGATTTTAAAGTTTAGATCCATAACCATAACTCTCTGCATGTCATCAGCCATGTCATCAGAATGAGAGGTGCATGAAATGTGAGGATGCCTCAGTATTTTATGCCTCCTCAGCATTTCTGTTTCAGCCATTTATCCACATCCATTTATTCATATTTTAAATTATAATGCTTTAATATTTAAATAAACAGCATTCATACTACCAAGAAAAAGATTCTCTAAGAACACCAAATAGCAGTAAGATGTCCATGTGGTGGGCTACTGAGCTAACTCTCTGAAAAACAGCTTTAAAAGTCAGAATTCTCAAAGCTTGAACACAGCATTAGGAGTCATGATGAGACATCTCCAGTGGCCAGACATTTTCAGTTGTACATGACATTTGCTTCTTTGAGGTTTCAGGGCACAGAAGTACTGAAGACTTTGAAATGCCAGGGGGACAGTGAATAGAGTATTTGAACGCCAAGACTCTTTTTGAATACCATAAATGAGTCTGGAAATCTGAATAATGTCCTTAACGTAAAACACAAAACAGGGCCATTTCAATGGACATGTAATGTTGTCGTCCATCAAAAAGAAACGCCTAAATAGATTTTAAAAAAAGGGTAGACAGGGAAGAATTTTATTTATCATAAGATATATTCCAGTTCTCAGTGTCTCCATGTCAAGTGTCCACATATGGCAGGAACACCGAAGCTTGAGCCAGTGAAACAGCCAAGAGAGAAGTAACAGGACAGAGGAGACATGAGAGCAAGAGGGAAGTGGGAATATACAGTAGCATGCTGAAGGGTCTGTGGAGATGTGTGGGGTGGTACTGTACCTCTGCTGCCAGTGACTGTGGGGTCTGAGGCGTGGGTGCCTAATAGAGCGGTAGGATCTGGAGGGATGGGATGTAGGGGGGGAGTGGTGGATGGAGGCAGGTTTGTGGGGACGTCTGGTGGAGGGGACAGACAGACACATATACACAAAAAAACCATAACAATACAACAACAAAAAAAAAATGAATTCATATGGGGGCAGTTAGATGCAAAATAAATGGTCAAAACATTATATAGTGATGGGGAAGAGAAAAGGCCGCAATTGTGACACAATGCAAAACACAAGATTGTTGAAAACTAAAAATGCGATAATGAGACACAGTTGAAGCAAATTGATGCGCTACACAACTTACTTTAATTCTATTGTTTCTTTTTTTTTTTTTCCTCATTGATTGACTTTCAAGGATTTTCTTTGGATCAATGTTCACATGAGTCATATTTGAGAGACAAACACATCCATCTGACTTTTGTGTTATGACTGTTTAGCATATACTGTATAGCGCATCAAGGAAAAGAAGACGTTGGCTATATGGGTGGGAGTAGCCTGTGGGTATATCTCAGGCAAAGAGCAAAGTCTGAAAAAGAGTGATGCAGTATCCAAGTGTCATGGAGGAAACATTTTGCCAGTTGACATCTTCACATTATGTTAGAGACTCAATCCTCTATATTTTCCCCGTCATCATGATTTCAAATGTTCTGTCGTTGAATGCGATGCCTCATTTCTGTCTCAAGAGAACATGATTAACCTTATGCAGTATCTTGGAATGTTGGCTGATATCAGTGAGGATAGATTCTGCTCTGGGAATCTCTCCAGACCAAATTAAGGGTTAGAAGTAAGTCATTTGACAAATGATCAGTGCCAATTATCCTCGTAAGCAAGGACGATTTCAGGAGAAGGTAGCCAAGCCGTCATTACCGTAGTCTGTTTTTGACTTCTCACTACAGGATGATGGTGAAAACGTTTCATCCGAGGCAGTGTTTCTCATGTTAGAGCAACAGGAAAAATGGGACTGAAACATTGTGTGACAAAGTTAATGAGGTTACACTACCACCTTGGCTTTTATGTTTGTGTCATTCTGCTTTTTATGGTGAGCTTGAGGCTTTTAATTGGCTGTGGTACTCATTCTCAGGGCCAACTGTCCTGCGTGTCTCGTTGACATTTCAGCCTCAGCGTGAATCACTAAGCAGCTAAGTGCATGTCTTCAGTAAAGAGGGTAGAGAGAAAACGTCTCCCCTTTGGGTCGAACCATTAAAAAGGTATTTTCAAAGAATTATGGCGGCAATTGCGAAAGGCTAAAAGGTCTGCTAATCATTAATGAAGGGTAGGAACAGACTGGGTGCCATTTCAAAAGAACAGGTAATGAATAGGACTCATTGACCCTCCCATACCCAATTGCCTTTTCTGTGGCGTAGAATTTGTCATTTTAATAACATCACTGTCATTAAGTGCATTGGCGATTTTTGTTGTTACGTTCAGCTGGCATTTGAAGTAATTGTTAGGTGCACACAGACACCATGTCACGTGGGATGCTCATTAATCCTCCCCAAACTATGCAAGGGCAATTAGGTAAGGTTATTGGGGGTGCTATATGTCCTTTTTTTAATTTTGGTAATCAGATTCAGATTTCAGCTTTACTACAAGGTTTGAATTTGAAGGAAAAGGTATCATAATATCAGACTGGTATGTATCACCCCTCAGTGTTGACCTGCTTTGGGGCTTTGAATGCAAATGTGGCATCTGTGATATTTAACTAAATATCTTAGCAATAGAACTGCAAATGTTGGGATGGTTTGAAAAAGGTCTACATAAAGTGTATGCAAAAAATGAAGCAATTTGAAATCTTTACATTTGTCTTGTCCCATTAGCTTCTGTGTAGGAGTATCACATCAAAATTATAGTGTGATGACAGTATTCCTAATTTGAGTTCGAGTTTGAGGTGTATTACATTGGAATATTATCTTGTCCTTACCTTTAATTTACCCATTTCAATTTCCCTCAGCAGACACTACTAAGCGCTGCTAGCAGAGGATCAAGTTGTAATCCATCAAAATACCTTTCATTTATTTAAAAGAAATGACATTATATGACAATTACAGTCATATTTTGAAACACGGATTTAATAAAGTACTTGACTGTCCATGTCGTCATTTGTGTAAATACATGGCTAAAGTGAAGATCCTCCTTGGAGGAATAAATCACCTACATGCGACATTTCTGTAATAAACAGGCCACCTTGGCTAGCATAAAAACATTCCGCCTTTCGGGCCGTGGACAGTGGACAGTGGACGCGCACATGGTTCTGTTCAAGTGAAAAGTACACATTGGCTCTTACTGTGGAGTTACTAGATTCATCACATGTAATAACAGCATTTAGGGTTCATAAAAGTGAGTGATATATACAGTCTCATCAAAATATAAAATGTAAATTCATTGTAATAGATGATTGCTCATCCTCCAGTGTGCCATTTATTATGTTGTTTAGCATTTGTGGCATTTAAATTTCCACATTCAGAGGTTTTCACGTGTTGCTGTGGCCTTGGCTACGACCATCAGCGTGCACTTCCTGAACTATTGATGGTAACCTTAGTTGCATCTTTCATCGTCTGGTTATTACTGTACATCTACCAAAGACAGTCTAGAACATATAGAAACCTCTCTTATCCGTAGCTATCGGCTACGGCTGATTCTCTCATGTTCATTAGCTAAGATCAGATTTTAAATAAGAGAGTGTTCAATGAAACACCCCCCTAGGTGCATGTAATCATAATAATGTAATATTCTATTGATCCACTTAGGGAAATTCTCTTTTGCCTCCCGTCCTATGTTTGCTCAGGCCATAGCTATCTGCCTTTTTGTCCCTCATCGCACACTACCGTACGTTTCTAAAACAGAAGGAAAAAAGATGTGCCACGGCTCTGCTACTTTTTTTTAAGCATTATTACTTAATGCCAAGAGACAAATGGCAGTGGAGAAAAACGGAAGCGAGGCAGAGCTATCTGTTTTCCCTCACACTGAGTCCCTTTATCCCCCACCTCCTCTGGCGTTACTGGGAATTACTTATCCTTCCTGGTGAAATTCCTGACAACGCAGCTCTAAATTCTGCCTCCCTCACACATTTCCCTTCTGGTGTGTGTGTGACACCGTATATGTGTTTGTGTGTGTAGGATCTGGGACGCAGGTTTATTTTAAGGAAAAGCGTTGGTGGCATTTGTGTCACCTGAGGCCCTTATTCTCCCTGTGAGAGATGGCACCTCTAATCACTCTTAGCACTGATACAGAATGCAGATCAGAATGTATTATAATCTTGTTTTTTTGCAATGGAGTTTGGGGCTTGTGCCTGTGAGGCTCAGACTTTTCCCTATTTATGTGTAGCATTATTGGAGTCCAATGCGTCCTCTTGCAGCTTTTTTCCTTCTAAAGGTCCTTCATCTGTAAGTTGTGTCAAATGATAACTGACAGAGTTCTATCTCTGTTTCTTTACCTTTGGACGGGATCACATTAAAACACAATTACCTGCATATCAGCCTTTCCTTTAAACTCACCATAGACGTAGAGTACATATTCAGCACTGCTGGTCCCTAGGTGGTTGCCGGCTTCGCAGCGGTAGGTGCCATTATCTGTCTTGTTGAGTGAAGTAAAGGTGAGCTCCCTCCCCTCTACAATCATCCTGTCCAAGTCAGGAAGTTCACCTCCATCCTTTGTCCACATCACAGGATCTGGCCTGGGAGGTTAGAGGATGTGAAAGAGAAACAAGGCATGCTTTATGTTCCTGTCTGAAGCATTGTATAAAAGGCCGACATCAACTAACACAGAATTTGAGTGACTTACGAAGGGTTTCCTTTGGACACACACTCCAGCTTTAAGTACTGACCCTCCTGAGGGACAGCAAGGGAGTTGATGATCTGCACACGAGGCGCATCTGGGACAGACAGAGAAGGCTCAAAATGAGGGCCGACAATATGGAATACATTTATATTAAGATAACTATCCTATGATTATCCGAGCCAAAAAAAGGTTAACCCCACTGAGTTTTCCTTAAACAAAACCCAATCATTTTCAAAACACAATTATTTAAGAAGTCCCAAAGAACTGTGATTTATAATGTGTTATTATAAGAACCTTGTTTTGATTCAGACCCAGTACATAGAGTTTATCATAGAGTGACGACAAATTATTACATTTTCTTTGCCTGCTCACAGGATTCTGCAGCCGTAAAAGCATTTTTATTGCTTGCCTTGCCTTTGTATCTTTCTTTTCCGCTTCTGTCCATGTGTACACTGCATGTGTGTGTTTGAGTGTGTGCATGTCTTAGTGTGTACACTCACAATGGACCTCCAGTACTTCAGTGGCCTGCTGTGGTGTCTGTGAGAGTGCCACATGGTCCACTTTGCAGGTGTAGGCCACTCCATCATCATTTCTGTCCACGTGCAGCTGCAGAGAGCTCCGTACTGTAAATGTCTTCCCGCTTGCATTCACCTCTTTGGCACCTTTGAAAAAAAGGTGCATACCGTCACACATGCAGCACATTTATCTTGCAAGGAGTAAGGGCCCCACACCTGCTTTAGAACCGCAGCCAGACTCCACCACGGTCTTCTATCCGTATAGTCAAGGACCTACCATGCAATATAACAAGCGCCTAAATGGGAATTTCACAGTATCTTTTCATTGATATCTTCATCATTGTTCTTGCGCATTTTTGGGTAATTATGCATACCATTATTCCTGTAAAGATTATGCACCGAAAAAGGCTTTACACAAAAGAATGAATATTCAAACAAACAAAATGATCAAACGAGAAAGAAAGTCCAGCTCACATCACACATCTCCCTGGAGGCTGCTTTGGCATCTCTACAGCACATGTCGAATTCTTGCCAGTACTCTAACAAAACCCACCTGCTTCACCTCTAGGTTAGGGACTCTTTGAATGTAATGTGTATATTTACACCGTAGGGCTTTTTACCCACCCCTGGCCTCACCTACCATCTCTGCCTGTAGCCTCCTGGGCTTCCATGCTCCCACACAATGTCTAAATCTCACCCAACATTTTCACCTTCCTATCCTTCCAATCCTTCTACCTGACAAACCATTCCCAGCCTCATTGGGGACAAAAACATTACCGGGGCCAATCAGACATTTGGCAATAACTTCAATCAGCCTTGTTGCAAAGTATCATTATGCACAGTCCTCTCCATCTGCACAGCCTAATCTCAGAGCTATCCCTGCAACACCTGCCTTGTAATACCAACTAAACATCTGATCCACCTCTCTACGCCCATCAACACCCCAATCATTGCCAAGGCATTGGAGAACTCCTCCAACCCACCTTCCTCAAATTATCTACATGATGTGCTGAAATTTGGCTTGATCACATCATTGGACTTATTGCTTCATTTGTGTCCCCAATGAAATGAGACTTAGATAAGCCAAATGTGTTTGATTAAAGTTTCACGACCGGCCCTCCTGACACTGATCTTTGACCACCACATTAGTGTCCTTGAAATCTTATTGGCTCGCAGTAAATCATCATCCCTGAAAGCAGTGAAGCCTGGTAGGTAGAGAGGCCCTTTAAACACGAAGGTCACAGAGTTGACTCCCACACCGCTGACTTCCTCCGTCCCTGCGAAACTGTCCTTGATCTCGACATTTCAGACCTGCTCAGGGTGGCCTGTGCGTGGTCCAGACGAACAGAGTTTTAACTACTTACAGAATGTTCTCTACAACTCATTAATTCTTGCCGTTTAACACCAGCCTAGTTGTCCGAAGAAAAAAAAAAAACAAGTTGAAGAAAGAATCACCTTTTGGTTTTCGGGAAACGTCAATGTCCTCTAAAGTGATCCTGCACACATTACTTCCAAAGTCATTTAAGAGCTGTGGCTGTGATAAGGTACCAGACGACATTTGATGATGCCAATTTTCGATGAAGCCTCATCCTACGCATTTGACATGAATGTTCTCCTAAATTCAGAGACTGTCAAGTATGCGCATCATGTAATACAAATGACCATCCTCCTCCAGAGTACACACTTTAGCCAACTGTCATTGCTTTTACCGACTGTAACTTAATTCCTTATACGTATCCACCTCCAAGGCAAGCAGGTGTTTTGTAACACATTCATCTGTTCAACCAGTCTTTTGGAGGTGGTTGGTCTGCTCACATCATGCCAGCAGCCAGTATTTTTAAATCATATCAAGCCTGTTTCTCCACACTCCTACAAGTATCACAAGAGGAAAAACACAATATAAGACTGTATTTAGCTGTCCAGGCTTATCTCTATATTCAGGTGTTGCCCTGCTTTGTAAAAACATGTCCTTTTTTCTTTTTTTCACATCATAGCAAAATCAAGGAAGCATTAGTGTATGTACAGTCTCTCTCTTTCTCTCTCTCTCTCTCTCTCTCATGCTGGCTACCTTTGTTTGTATCTCCTAAAGAGACTGTTTACGCTCCATATCCTCTCCTTTGCGCTCATCTGCTCCAGTTTCGAAGCATTCCACCCCACTGTCTCCTCTCTCTCTCCATTCTGCCAATCAACTATTCCGCTCAGTCACTTCCCCCCAACTGAGGCAATGAGCCCGCCTCCCCTAGAGATGAATGACTGACAGGTCTGCAGTGTTAGCAACATCCACCCAGACAACAAGAGAGAGGGGAAAATGACTGGATTTCTTCACAAAGAAGAAATCGCAGGAGACAAAAAAGAGTGAGTGAGAGAAAGAGAGAGGACATCACATTTCTAATATTGTAGCATGCTTCAGCGGTTGCAAACATTCTCCTACTATTTCTATTAGTTATTCCACGTCCTCATTGACTGCTTTTTTTCTGCCTCTTTGTCTCTTCATCAGCTAAACTTGTCTTTCTCCATCTGTCTGCAAAAGGTTGCTTACACAGACACACGGTTTTCAAAGTCACCCTGTCCATTTTTTCTCCATTTACTCTCCTGTTAATCTTTGTATGTTATTGTGGAGGTTAGCATAAGGGTTAATGAGTAGTCGGTTTAACTGACTCGCACCAAAGAAAGGTTAAATTACATGCCGACATATCTGAAAAAATAAAATCGTCCCATTTCAAAAAGGTTATGTCCTTTTTTTTTTTGTGCCTCATACAGCTGTTTCTAAAACGTCCATATTTTTGTCTTGGCACAAGTTTGACAAGATAATAACAGTACAGTGTTTTCATTTTTTTTTTTTTTTAAATATGTCAATTCAAAATACTTTGTCTGAATAAATGAATCATCCTTAATTGTGCAGTTTGATTGCGCTCGTATGTTACGCCGTTCAAGACCAGAATGTAAGTACTTCAATCAATGTGATGGGCACTCAGCGGTGTCCCTGTAGCATCCAAACCTAATGTTTGGTCTGTACTTAAACTCCTCTATTTATTATTGTAGGATGGCTTTCAGCAAAACACACAAGATTACTTCTCAAAGTTAGTTCATAATATTTCTATCGAAGAGGTTCCTGATTGTAAATGCACTCCGCTCCATAACAACACTATTAGAGAGATCGAAAAGCTCACTTCATATTTAATATTGCTGTCGGATTTCCATGTTCAGACCCATTTAGATTCCAGTCTCATGGTGATTTGAATGGACTCTAATTTGCCTCTGTGTGATTCAGATGATAAGAGTACTGCAAAACATGCTCGAACAAAGTTTGAGTTCATTAATATCATTATTTGGTCCAACGGCTTCTTGGATCTACTTTGAAAACATAATAACAGTTGTCTAACAGCAAGTAATACCTCAATGTTAAAGTGCGAAAATCTGCATGCACTCATGGGTTCTGAACAGTTGCGCGTGCATGTGTGTGGGTGGTAGAGAGAAGGTATAATTGGTCTATAAATATCTTATCACATTTTAAGTGCCGCTGAATGGAGCAGCTGACATCTAGCTGCCATTAAAGCTCAGGGTTGTCAATCAAAAAATTTTACTTTTAGCTGCTACTAGAAACTTTGCATGACTCTTGCTTTCTCTGTGGAATAATTTACAAACTACAATTGTGTAGCTGTTTCTATCAGTACTCTCTCAAAAAAAGTCAAACATGGAGTCTTAAATAGGGACACGTTTCCTTTTCAGCCTTTCTATATGTTTTGCACCAAATCACAACAACAGTTTCATTCATTTTTACTTTTTAAATAGCCTTACTACAGTATGCAAAATAGACCAACAAAAGCTTGAATTCTCTTCATGATATTTTCCTTTTAAATGGCAATCAAATAAAAATGCACTTCCTTCGACTGTTGAGCCTGACATCATGAATATGTATAGAAATTGTAAGTGCAGCCAGCAGCAACCCCACGTGTATTGTCTAAAACTGCCCCCTCACATTATACTGTTATTCCATCTCTCGGCTCTTTTACATTTCACCATGTGCATTTTAAACAGTAAAAAAAAAAAAATCAGATACAACAAATGCACACCACCCTACTATATTCACCTATGGAACCTCTCCTTCAAAACAAAGCCTGGCAGTATTTGGGTGGGTGCTCAGGGCTCTGCGTTGTCGCCGTGAGCCAAGACAGAGCCTTGGAGGATTAGAAATGTAAATGACAGGCGTATGAGTGTGAGAATCTGACCCTTTTATGTCGTTTCACAGGTGGGAGGGATGACCCAAGAAAAGAAGATGGAGGGACAAACAAGAGAGGTGGGGGAGGAATCATCAGCCACAGAGACAGAGCTGACTGATCCTGGCAGCAGGGGTCAGAGGGCGGACTCAACACACTCTGAACTGCATCCCATCAGATTCAAAACAATTTGCCTGTAGGTGACGGTGAGGATGAGGATAAGCCAAGTGTATATATATATATATATATATATATATATGTCTGTATATGTATATGTATAAAAATTGTACAAAACAGTCAATTAGATACAATAAAATTCACCAGGCAAACAGAAAAAAATATGTAGCCGGATTACTCTCTATTCTACTTTTATTGCTTTGCCTGTCAGATGAGCTGCACAGCAATAGGTACGGCTACACTTTAAAACAAGTGCACTAATACACAGCAGGCTCCGGCTCCAGCGAGGTGTGGAGATGAAATATTGTGCCGTCCACAAGCTTCTCACATATTCTGGCTTCCGTGCAGCGCTCGGGGAGCTGGGCCTGTTGGCAGCCTGTAAGCAGCCTCCCCTGTCCGACCTGTCTTACCAGCTCGACTCTGCGCTTAACTGACGGGTGACTACGACCAGGGAGCACTGGTGAGTTTCTATCAGTGCCTGGCAGACCCGTCATAATGTCCTTTCTGACATGAAACTCCCTGAACATTCACAGCTACAAAATGTCTACTGTGGATCCTTTTTCACCTGCACCTCAAAAGGAGAGGTCTGGCCGGTGTCTGTGCCTTGGCATTTAAAAATGGACAGGTGCTCCACCTCCAGGATGTTGCTCTTAATGGGCATAGACAGTGGGTGTAGCAATCTGATCCCCTCTTCATTCACCACAGTGCTCGAGTCTAAATCTGTTAACCTGATCACACTACGATGCCAGAGGCCGAGAATAAGTTAGATACACCTCCGCCTGGGCATATTTAATCAAGGTGATACAAGTTTGAAGAAAGAAAGTGGAGGTGCATGAGATGTTTGTGCTCGACAAAAACTATTTAACTTAAAGTTGTGATGTTGCATGTGCGCAGGATATAGAGGCTGAATATGCGCTTTTTCTGTGTGTGACTTAGACATCTTTTATTCATGCAACTGTGACTTGCAGGAGCCATCTTGAAATTACATCTTTAATGGTCATTGATCCACTCCACTCCAGGGAGCTTGATAGCATAAATGTAGTCCCAACACAGACTTTTTAAGCAGCGTGCAAGATTGTGTAACACTGCCGAAATGACTGAAAATTTATTTTTCTTTTAACTGGAAAACTACTTTAAATTCCTGAACTTGATTCTTATTTTAGTGTTCACTAGCAGTCTCATTAACTTCAACATCATCCTCTTTGAAATAAGCTCCAGGAGCTATTGCCTATTCACTCTCCTCAATAGCTCTTTTGAGAGAAAACCTTGGAGTAATGATGGCCACCTTATTCTGTTCTCACTCACAGTAGTCAAGGACAATTACCCATAAATGAAGAAATAGCCAGCACTATTTGAAAAGGTTGTTCAGTCAGTGTTGGATTCTTCAGTGAGCTGGCAGACTTGAGAGATAGCGAACTGAAAAGTCAGCAGACAAAGACCTAAAATAGTGCAAGGTATGTCTGCAGTAATAGTTCCTTGTCCTTGACTAACAAGTTCGACAACAGAATATGGATGTGATCGCAAGCGAGTTGGAATCAAATCCTTGTGTTTTCTTCCTTAAGCCCCATTGGAATAGAGTTATCGCGTAACATGATGAAGCAATAACCTCTACAGTTTAGGTCAGAGAGTATGATAATACTAGTCCGATAGCGAACATCCCCACCCTTATTTGAAATAAATATTCATTTCATCTCTGCCTTGCTTGGTCTCCACACAGCTCCCCCTGGTTCAGTGGTGTGTAAACAAGTGCTACATGTGGTGATATTGGCAGAGGTCTCTCTGGGTTACGGTGTGTAACTGAGATAGAAATATATCATTACTGGGTGGGGACTGAGGGGATCTGAGGGACAAAGAGACTGAGAAATAAGAATATTGGATTCCGTTCCACACACACAAGCTTATGTCCTTACATGCAGGCTGTCTGCTCCATCTGTCTGTTTTGCTCACACACATATATACACATACACACACACATACACACACACACACACACACACACACTTAGCATAGGGTGTCCGTTAACTGCATGCAAATGGGTGATGGACTGCTCCAGTGGCTCTGCCCGTAATATAATCTTTTCTATTCCCCCAGATCCCACACCAATATGTCACAATTGTCATTTATTCCCAGCATGGTCGCCCACAATCAGATGGCTTTTCACACTGAACACACCCTGATCCTGTCAGGATGATGAACACTTCAAGTGCACTCACATACACCTACACATGCATACATGCATTGTGTTTTAACCAGCGTTGCCCTTTGTGTTTGCTTGTATTTCATGTATATTTATTTCGTCGGTTTAAAATGTGGAAAGAAAGTCAAACCGGGAGGAGAAAAAAAACAAACTGTTTATCAGTGAGATACGTAACAAGTAAAGTGTCCGGATAATAATTCACACCTTCCAAATTAATACAAGAAAGTGGTCCAATTAGTGCGAGAAATACATTTATGGTGTGAAAAAAAGAAGAAGTAAATGTGTAAATGTGTCAATCAGGATCTTGAGAACTGACTTTTTCTTGAACTTAACACGTCCTGATTATGCCTGACAAATGCATCACACTGAGCGCCGAACTGCTAATTAAAAACAGACACCTACTTGTCGGGAAAGACAGGGTCCTTCACCTTTGAAACCAACATGCGCTTCAGCATTTGTACCTTCTTTTCTACATTTCTATATAATTTCGATGGTGTTAAAAAAGATAATGGTGAAAAGGTAAGCCGGTAAGGAAAAAATAAACGTGCACAAAAAGTTCATGGATTTGGTTTGATTAAAGGTGACGTTTTGTGGTTTAAAAATCAGATTTTGTGTGTGTGAGATTACCACAGCTTGTTTTAGCGCAGAGGATGTTCTGAGGAAGTCTGAATAAACATGATGACACAGATTCAATATCATCTCCCAACTACAGTTAATTAAAAGGAAAGATACCGTGATATCTGCTTAAAACTGTGCGCAAACCCAGCATTGATTTGAGCTTATCTGCTTGCTTATCTGGACCCTGGGAAACCCTAACGCGAGATAGCAGGCTGAGCTGTCTGGGTTTAAGCCGGGGTAGAAAGGGTGTAATGGCAGACGCTGAGGGAGCTTTTCAGTGATTTCAGCGAGGGGGCGAAACGTCACCTCCAATTGAAATTCTTGACGAGTCCAAAAGCGGATCTCACAAGAATCTTCTAATCTGACGTTTGCATAAAGTCTCAAGGTTCTGTTTTCTGTTTTAGGACAATGTTGCCAAGATTTCGTTTACAAAGAGATAAATGACTACATAATGCTGAGGTTCTTTTACCTTATATACACACACGTCTAAAAAGCGCCTGCTCCTATAGTCTTAGTTTGTTATAAGGAATATGCAGAAAAGAACACATTTACACAGTAGTGTGAACCTGAACACACTATTCGTGTCCTTTATGGGTAAAGATCTACAACCTTGTCACAGTGAATAATATTCTGATATAAAATTGTGCAAGACCCAAATTAAAGGGAATAACCTAGTGTGCCAAGTTGAGGAGAGAATTATAGCATCTGACCTTAATGAGAAGGCGTATCCTCCTGAGACTACCTTCACTCCAAGCCACCGAGGATATCTCTGACTACCTGTTAACCTTCTGAGGTAAATTAGAACATTATGTCCTCGCTACGTTTCCATTTGCCTTACAGGGGGCTCTTCTCTTAGTAGTGGGCCACTGGGAGAAATAATATTCCCCCGTAGAGACACAATAAGCCTGCAAGGAAAAATACTCACTCTGCTAATTAGTGTATATTCTATAAGCTTCATGTTCCTCAGAAGGGCAACAAGACGAAATATAAAGTGGAGTGACAAACTGCTATGATATATTACAAAAATATGGTGATTAGTTAAGATTAGAAAAATAAAAAAATCTAATAAAAAAAAGCAATATGCAACTTGAGGATCAGCATTTTTTGAATGAAATATATAAATAGATGATTGATTATAGAACATAAAAGTGTGATGATTATTATGGAGGGTATCAAGTAGTTGTGTAAAATGCCTCCACCAATCCTCCCTTTATAAACTAATTTTACACAAATACATTTTGAAAGTGTTCAAATTAATAAAATAATTATTTACATTTTGGACTTGGCCAAAGCACGGACTGTATGGCTTTTAGCTGTTGCAGTAGAGGGCTGTGAGTAAAACCAAACACATAGTCTTTTCTTTCTAGATGTGGAATCTGCCTTTAATCTACTTTGTAAAACAGCATCGAGACCTTTGTAAAAAAGTTCTGCAACTGTGCTGATGATCTTTGACAGTCTGCCCCACTGGGTTCTGCATTTTATTTGATACAGAACCGCCTCTGTTTCTCTCTTCCTCAGAAACCTCATTTCATGTCCCTAGCTCTCTTTTCTTCAATATTCTCTCTCATTCTCTCTCTCTCCCGTTCAAACAATTACAAAGCGGATGGTTCATCAAGTAGAACAGAGCGGGAGCATGGTGGAAATGAGGTGTGTAGTCCAGTCAGTGTGATTTAAAACAGCCCTCTGATAACAAGGGAGGTTAATGTATCGGTCTCAGGCCAGAGGACACATGCTGAATCTGCTCTATTAGTAACAACTTGTTCGGAACAAAAATGCACTGTTGAGACATCCACTGCAGCAGTTTCATATACCGGTTTTACCCAATTCTAAAACACAAACTCATATTTTCACACACACATTTATGTTCTGTTAGTTTATCCCAATCAATATTTCTTAGTGTCTGACAACACACTGGATAAGGGGACGTCTCTCCATAGAAAATATTTTAAATAGTGTTCCTAATTGAGTTGTTTAACCGAGAGGGAAACTATAGCGTGGTATTGGATCTATTAGTTAATCTGTAAATAATTATTACTGTAGCGACATCACTAATAGCACAGAATGATTAATGGTATCTGTTTTAACACTATAGTAAGAAACTCAATTGCTTAGTTGATTAAATGCTAACAATAACAAATATGCAGTCCAATTAATGACGTTGGATTTTAAAAGTCGATTTGCCGTTGGCAGTAGAATCGAACCCCCGGTGTTTCTAACACTTAGCAGGAGCTTGGGTGTGTTTTTTCCCCGTGAGAAGGACTGTATGTTCGCGGTGTATGACTTGATACTAACGTATAACACTAATAACGTTGCAGCCAGCAACATACCTCAGCTAATTAAATCCATGATCTACTTCATAGCAGCGGGGGTTATGCAAAGCAAGCAACTAATACGTCTATTTGAAAATGACCTCCGCTAAGGGGATTCTACCAGTGTTTCTGACCATGAGTAGCTGCGACTTGAGTGTCTTTTTCAGGGGCGGGTTTAGTGATGTGGGGGCCCCAGGCAAACGCGGTCTCGCTTTATCTTTCACCCTTTCTCTAACTGGGAATGTTGGTATTGGCAGTGGTAGAAGAAGTACTCAAAAGTGCTTTAATCATTTTTACTTAAAGTGAAGAATGAAAGAGAGACACACAAGGAACTTCAATTTACTTAAGAATTGTTCCAGGTGCAGCTTTCAATTCTCATATTTCTCTCATATTTTTATCTGTAAAATCTGAATCTGCAACAGTAACCGGCGACATTTCTCCGTCAGGTAAAGTAAAGCTGCCCACCTTGCCTAATGTTTATGTGCAGTGTCGATTGTGAAGCTGTTTGTGTGAGCGGTTCTCTTGGACAGCTGCAAGCAGCCGTGCCGCAGACATTGCTTTTAAAATACCAAAAGGTGAAACCCTTGTCAAACAGTCGGTACGACATTACACACGCTGTGTCAGTGATGCAGATGTAAATGCAGATGCAGATGTTGCGTACCTTTGACCTCCTTTTCATTCCTGAACCAGCGCAGGTCGGCGGCGGGCTTGCTGCCCTGAGTCATGCAGGTCAGAGTGATGTGGTCTCCCTCCATGGCAGGCTTTGTCAGGCCATCGATCTCTGGCTTCTCCGGCACACCTGAAGGATGGAACGGGGAAATCACAGCGTTGGAACTAATTCACACACAGCGGTATGTCATTATGCAACAATAATATTGTTATGCCTTATTTGAAATTCTCCTCCAGCTCGCGCTCCTGCAGGGAGATTAGAGAGCAGACTACAGAGCAGCATCATTGAGCAGTGTCCTGCTTGAGAACGCATCAGGGAGGATTCTTGAAGACACAGCAGTGGATGGTCTCTCTAACCACTGGGCCGTTTCTGTCTTTAAGGGTCGGTTTACCCAAATTTCAAAGAAACATATACTCACATACATCTACCGAGCCCTGCAGACACAGTAGTTTTTTTTTTGGCCAGGTTGCGATATATCTGTCTCGGCTTCAACTCAAAAACATTAGAGGTGAATAGAGTTTTGTCTGTGGTGCTCAAAGATTTGGACTATGTTCTACCAAAGAAATAGTACCTATGACAACAAAAAACTAAAAATATCTGGCTGAATGGCACAAGGATGTCAGTTGAGAAATAGGTTTTTGTGTCTGTGTGTAAAAGTGGGTAAGCAAAGGCTAGGGACCACAGAGGAGGCCACGAGGTTGGACAGAAAATGTTAATTACTGGCCTTTCCTATAATAATGAGTGTTTTAAGTGTGTAGAGTCTGCCCTTCTAATGTCAATGAGCAATAAGTCTGCCTCAGGCGGAGTGACTGAAAGGTCTGTCAGTCAATGCCATTGACTGACTCTGGCCTTGTCTCACCACCTCCTGTAAGGTTTATTACCAGAATTAAAGGTCCTCCTGTTTTCTGTTTACCATTCTTTTGAAGGAAAAAACCGCATCCACAATCCCAACAATGGCTGCTGCTTGGTAGATACAGTATGCAGTGAGATCTATCCCTCCTTATCAAGCTTCATACTATACGTTTATTGGCGCAAATGTGTTCAATGCATAGGTATCAAGTGTGTGAAGTGCCACTATATCTAACTAAGTACTTTGCTGCGTGTGTAAGTGTGTGAATGAGTAAGTGTGGCTTGACTCAGAAGAGTGTTTGATGGTTTTTCTCCGGGACTGAACGAGAACAGATCAAATACAATGTTCATCTCACACAGTCACGTTCCCCTTGGGTGACGAGAGGCCGCTAATCCTTCTTTCCTTCGTTTTTTTGTGCGCATGTGTGAGTGTAGAGCATTGCGGGTGCGTGTGTTTCTCTGCTCGTTTTGTGCGTCATGGACTTGTGTGCGCTGTGGCGTACTCGTGCGTGTGCTGCTTGAGCACGACCAACAGCATTTTCAAGACATGAAAAAGTAATAAGAGCTCAATTTCTGATGCAAGATGAAAAAAAATGAAAAGTGGACTTCACTGATGATTCCTCTAGTCAAATTTGATCACATTGCTTTACGCTAATCAAGACATTTTTATACAAAGTTTAGAGAGATATCTCAGAACCAAAATCAAAGTCTGTTACCTCTACTACTGCTAATGAAACTAATTGAATGCTAAGCCTGTCATGTCGTGCATTTTCAGCCAAGCTGGCCGCATGGTTGGTTGCGTCACCAAGACTGAAATATCTACTAGATGGATTGCCATGAAATGTTGTACAGGCATTCATGACCCCCCCTGTATAGTGCCACCATGTTGGTGACATTTGTGGCTTTGAGTGAAATGTCTTAACAACTCTTGGATGGATTGCAATATAATTTGTTGCACACAGTCATTAGCCCCTCAGGGTGAACTGTAATACCTTTGGTGAAACTTTAACCTCTACACCCCCACCATCAGGTGGGAGTTGGATTTGTCCAGAAATTCTTTTTTTTTTATGAACAAATACATTAAAAACTAATGACATTCCCATTTTAGCGAATGCTGGAATGCTAACAAGCCAAATTTAGATGGTAAACAATATATCTGCAATACTTCCTGAGCGTACTCATTGAATTCTACTCTATCAATTATTTTAATGATTTATTTCTAAATGTATTTATATTGTTTTTTTTTTTGTTATTGTGTTTAGCCCATGCTTGTATTTATTCACCAACATGTTTTTGTGGATGTGAAGCTCATTTTGTTGCACATTTATTTAATAGTTTGGTATATTGTCCAAATAATTTCAATGGTTTCTTGCTTTCACTCCCAGCACCCAATGTCCTGAAACAGTGGCAAATAAACCAGGCCATTCTGAGAATATTTTTTATTAAATCTCCCAGCCATTAACTATTGTGCAGTATTGCAAAAATTATTTTCTCCATATCCTTATTGAGCAGTAGCCTTTAATGTCTCTAATTCTCTAACTGCGTGTTAACACAGAGAGCCAGCTAATGGTCCTGGAGTGCACTAGGACATCTATTAACATTAGCGGAAACTAATTGGCAAGATAATAAGCCCAGTGGCAGGAAATGAGACAATGTTATGTTTGTGTGGGGTGATGATCACAACACAGTATGTTTTTATTTGTCTGCAGATGCTGGCATAAGCAACAGGCTATTTGTAACCATAGTCAATTTAGTTCATTTATTGTTTTTCTTAAAGGAAAAAACAAAACCTACATTGTTTGAACTGAAAATTTTACCAAAAAACAAATCTAGTAGAAAGCCCTAAAAGCTTAACCTCCACCAAGGTTGCAAAATTGTCTAAATGTGTTATTTTAGTAATGTTTCTAAACAAACACATACACAAAATGGAAAACACATATTAGCAGAATCAATGCATACTTGTGCCAGAGTGTTACAAAGTATTGCATCGTAAAAGAAAACTTTGGAATATTCTAGGATCTGCACAAAAAAATACTCACTTTTCCCTTGGTATATGGCCAATCTTCCACATAATTTCATTGAAACACATTTTTTCCAACTACAGCTATTGGCAATGAAGATTGGTGATGTTGTTTTAAGGTATAAAACGTACTTAAAAAGACTATACTGTGGTCCTTTTTCACAGCAGACATTTTGACGTGTCATATAGTAGGTATAGCACAGGTGAAATTGGTAACATTAACAATGGCTCAGTGCCATTAAGCGTCCCATTAAAGTACTGCAGTGAGCCAGCATGCACAACACCAGGTTCTCCCCGTAGTGGAATGCAGCTATCATTAATGTTAATAATACACCTCTGCTTTTCCTACTATAACTTGTCAAAAATGTCTGCGTGAAAAAAAGGTTGGTCTGGTCCTACGATTGGAAGAGCAGCTTCTCTCTGGAGCATTCTGCATGTTACAGAATTATATGGGGAGAAATAAAATTGACGATGTAAATATGCCATCATTTGTTTTGACAGTATCCTGTGTGAAACACATTTGTCTTTGCTCTTTTCACTTTTGCTTTCTCTACAAATGTGTGCTCCACAGGTGAAAGTCCACCTGTCGTTCAAAGTAATTCTGGGAAATGTAGGATTTTCTATGGACTATTGTAAACCAGACAGGAAAAGTGGAGGTTGAGGAAAGAAAAAAACGACGTTATTACAGATTGATCTTATGTAACAGTGTATTTACGAATGAACATTTCCTTCAAGCAGAAATGACATACTGTATTAAATATTAGACAGGTACTCACCTAGAACAGTCAGGTAGGCTTTGGCTGTTCTCACAGGCATAGTGAAGAGAGAACAGGTGTACATGCCTTCATCCGTCAGCGTGACATCACTGATGCTGATGGTCAACTCCGACCACGATGCATGCACCAGCTCAATCCTGTTGTCCCTTAAAGCTGGACAGAGAGACAGACAGAGAGGTGGTGAACATTACAAACTAGAAACTGTGTTGAACTTAATGCCCATTCTCTACACTGTGTGTCTCTTGGGGCACACTACGCACACACACACACACACACACAGTCAAAACGACAGACAGAAAGAAAGAGAGACAGGGTAGAGGAGGCCCACTGAGAGACATTAACGAATGTGAGATGGCAACAGCAGGAAACTGCAAAATGAAAATGTTAATATTTTGCCGTCCCTCTACTGTATGATGATAAAACATGTGCTGAACTTGGTGGTATGGTATGGTTATTGCTAATGCCAAAATGTGTAAGGCTCATTTTTTTGTTCATTGCTACTTTTATATCAAAATAGTACTTGAGCTAGCCAAACCAAGTTCTGTAGTGTAAGTTATATATGTATGAATGTATTTAAATGCATAAAAGATCTAAAATTGTATCGAAACACTACCTCAAAACAGAACTTTCTGTTAAATCTGAAAATGAACGCATCAGTGCACCTCTACAGCAAACTATACTCATACTGTCTTCTCTGGTGGAAACCCGCGTAGACATTTTACTTATATGAAAATGTAATCTTCTAAAAGACATATTGGGAATGGAAATCAATACTGCAATAACAGGCTGAGAAAAAGGCCTAATGAGAATTTGGCAAGATCTGAGAGTTGAAATGGATTTGCTGAAATTGGCTGGCTTGTTGAAAGATACTCCTTGGTCTTCAAAGTAGACTTTCTACTTCATATCTGTAATACAGTGGGAGCAGGATTTCACAATTTGGTGACACCTTCAAAAATTACGCGATTCATGCCTGTTATATCCAAAGGGTGCATTGTGATATACAAAACAAAATCTTGTGATAAAAGTTATATATCTATATATATGTATATATCTCTCTCTCTCTCTCTATATATATATATATATATATACATATATACTGTATATATTATATATATATATTTTATATCTATATATATATATAGATATTTTATACATATATATATATTTTATATATATATATATATTATATATATATATAAAAAATATATATACATATATTCATATACATATATATAAATATTATGTATCCCTTAAACACACAAATCATGTAACTTTTTCTCAAACTATATCCCAAACCATATCAGTTTATTAATAATTAGATTAATTAAAAATCTATAAAAAAGACAAAAAGAAATATAAAAAGTGGTATTTAGTAAGCATGTCAATTACAATAACAGACTATTAACTTTGAAAAGATCTTTTTAGTAACTTGTGACAATTAATTTTACTGCCACTGAGTCATACATTTGATTGATTGAATCAATAGCGACTGCTACAGTGTTGGTGTTTTTACCCACTTCACAAAATAAATGTCTCGCCCTTGAGGTGACTGTGAATGGAGGTGTTTGGCACCTAAGCTGCATTCCTTTTCCAGCGTCTGTCTGTCCATTGCTGCAATGATCACAGAGCTGAAAAAATGTAGAGAAATGTCAGCGAGCACACTATCTCATGTCATTTGGTCTGCCAAGGGATGGATAGCTTTGCTTTGCCGCTTCCACGCTAAACACCTACAGTAAATGGCAGTAGAGTTGTAATCAGTTTGGCTAAATGACAGCTGCTCTCTCTCATTTATTATTGCATTTGTTCTGTCCCTTCCCGTCCCTCGCAACACCGGTTATCTCTACAGGCTGTATACTGAGCCTGAGCAGGCGTGACACGTTGATATGAGCACATGACATATCTTTAGGCTTGGCACTGGTGACAGGATATTCCTGTTTCTATGCGTGTGTGTGTGTGTGTGTGTGTGTATGTGTGTACACATCGCCATCAATGCAAGACCACAGAATTAGATCTAGTTTAAGTTAATGATGAGACCTGTCCTGCAAAGATAGTTCTTTACACACACAAATGTATACAACTCGTCTCATCAAAGAATAAATTAAGACAAAGAATAAATTATTTGGACAGATTCTAGACAAATAATAGATTCTCTTTGCCTCTGTATTTCTTTCTGTCAGTCTCTCTACTTCCTCCAACCCCCACAGACCTCATTCTGTCGACAGCTCCACTAACCTGTGAATGTGTACAAGTTAAATAATGCTTCTTTTCAACTGTTGTCTTATTTGCTTTGGGCAAGGAAGAATGAGGAGGCAAATGTCAGAAAATACATTTATTGTTGGCTCGCTGGCTGTCGCGAAGCAGCTCTGTTTTCTTGCTTCCCTTCTCCTCAAAAGCTCATTCTGGGAAGCTCTTTGTGTGAGACTGATGCGGATATATAATACTACTGTGACTTGTTGGTTTACTTATGCAAGGTAATGAGAGCTCAGTGACTTCAAAAGCTGTGATGACATTGTCTCCACATTTATAATGAGAGGGCCACATTTAAACGTGACTGGCCTGAAGAAACTTGATTTAATAGCTGGTAATATCAAAACTAATATCAAAGTTTTTTTTTTTTAAATCTAAAGATCCTGAACATTCTAACTCGTTTATGGATTCAGCAATGCAATCGTGCTTCAAGTGGAGATGCCAAAAAGCAGGATCATCCTGATCCCCCTGATCACTTAATTCAAATGGTACATAAATAAATGTGATTTATTTAAATGGACGGCGTGTAGGATATAGCGTTGCGCTTGCAGTATGAAACCAACTGAATAGCCCTACATTCACCCCTCCCTTTACAAGACTGCAGTAACGTGCCGCCGAGTGCAACACCGTGGTAACACCAGTATCTCTCAGGACCTTCGCCTCGCCCAGAGACCATCCTTACCATAACACTACTTTAGAAGCAATGAAATTCAGGCGGACGCTAGCGTAGCAGCAGTTTTACAAGCGTATCAGAGAACTACAGGGGACTTAGGGTAAGGTGAAAACGTGAAAGCCCCTCTCTAGAGCCCGTGTTTGGTTTGTACGTTCTGAGCTACTGAAGGAACATGGCCGTGCAAAGCGGCAGACTTCATGACCAGCTCCCTATGTAGCGATGAAGGGCTCATTTTAAGGTAACGAAAACACAACCATTCTTATTTTCGGGTGATTATAAACTAATGAAAACATGTATTCTATTCCATTTCTGCTAATAGATCCCCCTTACAGCTAATGTTGGAGATCCTAAAGACCATATGCAATAATAAGCATATCTATAGCACACTATATAGACACACTGTAGTGTGTAGACACTATATAGGACTTTATATGGGATATTTTTATAGGATTTTGTCTATTAAATAAACAACAAAGTGCAAAGTCTTCCATCTTTTTCTCAATTGTTCCCTCTTCTCCCTGGCAAAGTAACCTCACATTTGTTATTCTATGCCCAGTGAAAGGTCGGATATCGACAGTGAGAGCAGAGGAGAGGAATGTATCCTTTGCTATTCGTCTGCGAAGGTGCTGCAGCTGCCCGCCATCCATTAGAGACCATTAGCGCCGTCAGTCCTGAATGTGTTCATGGAGGACGGCGTTGTCGACAACAACAAAGAACGGCGGATTTGTTTTCCACAAAAACTACTTACTGGCTGTACAACCATTTTGTTTTTGCTCATTAAGCCTTAATCTGCGTCTCTCCTTGTACATAGAATTAGAGACAAAAAGCAAAGCTGCACTTGTCAGCATCAAAGTTTGATTTGTTTCCACAAGTAATGGTCAATACACCTCCATCTATTTTGCTGCTAAAGTACACAAAGCTCACAGTTGGTGTGTGTGTGAGAGAGAGACAGAACTATAGAGAGAGAGAGAGTTGCCTTTCATACATTCAATTTCCTTAATCTCAGCAGAACTAACACAAAGTACCTTGAGACGTGACACTTTTATGAGTTTGCCAAAGCAGATGCCGTTAGATATTCAGAAACACAGTGGAGGCGGAAAGATTCCTCTTTCTATTATGAGGGCTGATGACCGTCGGCTCAGAGGCCGTGTTGAGATTACCCTGAATGCAGCCATGACCGATCAAGTAAACGGCCATAACACCGAAGCCACAAGGATCTCGGTTCTCAAACAGTATATTCAGAAAGGGACGAAACAGAGAGGGGAAAAGTCAGCTTTTTTTTTCTTTAAAAAAAAAAAAAAAAAGGAAAAAAATAAACTCTGTAAAGGATGAGAATAAAAGACACATCTTTGAAAAGGAAAAGTGAGACAGAGAGAAGCTGCACAGAGAGAAGGTCAAAGGTGTCTTGTTTCTTTTAAATTAAAAGCGACATTTTTATTCTGAGGGAAGACATTCAGTCAGCCGGTAAAACAGTCTTATTGAAAGTACGATGTTACATTCAATCATAATCTTTGAACCATTAATGAGTAGCAGGTTAATAAAATGTTAAAAAAAAGGGGTGGGTGTACGGAAATTTCCACCAAATCATTTCCTCTCACCTCAGGCTCAGCAACAATGAAAGATGCTCCCTACTTCGCATTATCTCCTTCAAAACATCCTGCTAATTATTATTATGTTTTTCAATTTCAAAATGCACATCACACTGTACTGTGTCTTGTGAATGCAAAGCTATTTGACGACCCATGAATGCACCACGGTCACAAAAACATGACACAACGACCTTTTTTTCCCTCTGCTGCAAACAAAAACACTAATTGTGGGGCCGCATGCCTTTCATTTTGATCACTGTTACTCTATGGTGCAAGACAGCATAGGGCCCCATAACTGTCACATGGGGCCCTATGGGGGGGTTTGGTCTGTGAATCCCACAACAAATAAAAGGCGACCATTAACCTACGTTTGTCCAGCTCAACATTGGGAAACCTACGTCTATTCTGACACACAGCTGATGCTTTTGTGACTCATCAGTATGTCGCCAGCGGCTCAATAAAAATAGCAACACATCGGCGTGTGTTCATCACGTGTGTTCGGCTGTGCTGTGGAGGCATGCGGCACACATCCACATATCTAAATTGGCTGCATATTTAGCAGTTTTTCACGGCTACTCTCCATCATTAAAAGCAGCAGGTGAGTAAACAACAAGTGTGTGCGCGCATGTGTATGAAAGGTAATTACATTTGTACATAAAGGATGTGTTTATTGTATAGGCAAACAGAGTGCATGCATAAGCAAATAGTCACAATTAGAACCTCACTGACTTTAAACCTATCATGGTAGCACATTTTACTGAGCCCCTTTATCCCCCCCCCCCTTTCCTCTCCCAGCCTTTCCCCTCTCCTTACTCCCCCTTCTCCCTGTCCCCTCGTCTACCCAGGGACAGTATGTATTAGTATAGAACCTTGGCAGGTGTTTGCTCATTCAACTGACACACTTTTATAATGAGAAAAGTGCAAATTTCAGAATATACATTCAGCTGCCTGTGTCTGGATGTGACTGTTCTCTTTTCCTTGTCAACAACCCATCTGGAGACTTGAGCTTGTCTGTGTATGTGTGTGTGAGTGTGAGGAAGCGATGGAGAGAAGGAGTGAGAGAAGCAACAGAATGCAATGTTTATTGAATAGCTTAATGTATATTCTGTTTCTCAGCCGTTCCTCAACCTCCATTACCTCTACCGAAGGCACACCGGCTTTTTTTTTTTTTAAATGTAAAATGTGCCATACTCCATACAGTAATTGGCTTGTGGAGATTTTTCTTCCTGTGACAGAAATGATTTCCTTTCATCAGTTTCTACCTGCCATGCCGAGTTCAGTGGGACACCTCCACCAGCCCTACTTCATTAAGTCCTTGTGGGAAGCGGGTCAGTGAGGAGACAGCTCTCGCCTATAAACCCTATTGTGTTTTGCAGAGGTGTACATTTCCCCCCTCTAGCTCCAGAGTAGAACAAGTGCCTTGGTCTATAAGGAGTTTCATATTTTTCTAGGATACCCTCTACAGCTATCCTTTAAAAATGACTTTGAAAAGCTTTTTTTTGCAATAATTGGACAGTATTTGTAGAGTTACATTTTCATTTTGATAAAGAAAACACATCTATTATAAAATATGATTTTGTTTCCATTTTTCCTCTGGGCTCCGGAACTTTCCCCCGGAAGAAAAAAAGAATAAGCCTGCCACTAAGTGTGGGCTAATTATTCCCATTTGCCTCGGGTATTTTTCTCTACACCTTGCAGATGATAAGTGGCTCCACTAATAAAGGCAGTAATAACTGGATCTATGGCTTCATTTGACAATCTAGTCTCTTTCTCTTCCCCTAACATGCATTGCAGCTGTACAGAACAAGAAACAAAGCTGACATTTATCTGACACTAGTTTCTCTGATCCATACGTGAAACGCCGCGCAGGCAAACGAAACCAAACAGATCCCAGCTTTTAATTATTATACCTGTCTGCAACTTCGAAACACAATGCAAAAAGGTTTTTGTTTTTTAAATCAAAAGCTGACTGTTTTATACAAAGACTTGGGAAAAGAGCGATGACAAAGAGAGAAGACGCAGAATGCTCAAGGTCAGAGAAAAGTTTGCCTGTGTCTTTCAGAGGTGATAACTGCGTCTGAAAGCTCTCATAAAATGCCTCCTTAATTCCTCCCCTTTATCCCACCAAGGCCTTATATTCCGTCTCCTTTTTCCTCTTTTTCTTTCTCTCATGTTTTATGGTGCTTGTCTTGGGGAGAGGGGACTTGTTAGGGATCTTTGGAGATTTACAGTCAAGTTTTTTCTATCAGAGAGAACACCGTACCAATCTTCAGGCCGATATGAAAGGATGTTTCATAGAGGCACTCTTCCAGGAAATAAAATACAAAAAAGACAGCTGTCTCAAAAGTTTAACTTTGCTGCTAAGATTAAGTTTTGAGAGAAAGTTCTGCTATCTGTTTAATAAAAAAGTCTGTCAGGCATTTCTTATTTTGTTATTTACTTTGGAAAACTTTTAAAAGCCTATCCCCTAAATTGCTCAGGCACAGATACTCTGAATGCATCAAAGCTTTCATGGCTGCATACTGGGGAGGTGGAATGCTTGACATTTCACATGCACACACGTATATGTGCACTTACATACACACACAAACACGCGCTCACACAACCACAAACAGCCAGCAAATTGATTCAGACAGCTGAATATTTGACATCTGAGGACCCGAATAGCTTCATATTTAGCAGCTCGGGGGCCTAAAAACGAGCAGTTGGCCCTTAGCTGTTCACCCAGAACACTAATCTTAATGTTTAAACAGATTCAATCAATCTGCAGATGGCACAGCGTAGGCAGAGATGTCCACCAGTAGGCACTTTGGTAATTTTGCAAATAACATCCTATATTATTATTTGCGATGGTTGCATGGAATTCACTTCTCGCTCAGATTCCACGATGAAGCAAGATTTAAAAAGCAAGTTAAACTCTACACCTGTAGCCGCTTTTTTACATTGTACATGTAAGATTTCACTCTTAGTTTGTGTTTATGAATTTATATTGCATGTATTAATACATATATATATGTGTGTATATATACATATATACTATAAATGCTTTTAATATATATAAGTGGATATGAATGAGAACATGTATAGTAATGTGATTAAGGGAAAATATTGTTAGTTATACTTTTCTGATTTTAATATAATTTGTCTGTTTTGTGTGTAAGTGTCTTATCTGTTGTCATGTTATATGTTTTGTATGAACCCAATGAAGAGCAGCTGATGTTCTGCATCAGCTAATAGGGATCCTAATAAAATCCTAAATTACCGCTCGCATACCAAAAAGCTGCAGAGTCATTGTGACATTTTCATTGTCGGTTTGTCTATTCCATGAAACAGCATGAGCCCATCTAACTCATTAGATGCATGTGGTTGCGATGTTCTTTTGATTATTACATTCGTACATGTAAAAGCTGTTGGCCCATATTTACAAATATTATATAGCCTAATAAAAAACAGATTTTTCTTTTTAATTCTTCCAAATCATCAACAAAAGGAAGAGTTGCCAGTACGTGTGCATGCTGGACCAGTCTTAAAATGATCTACTCAGAAAGAGTTAATACTGGATATAATAGTGCAATCAAACCCAAAGTAAACCCAAGACTCCACCAAGGTTCTGTCTGCTATGACAACATGACCCGCCCCCTAATATAGTAACCACTGACAGCTAAACTATTTTTAATAATAGTTTAAAGTAATTTTTCATGCAAAAATGTAAATGAAAATGGTGTTTTCAGCCTCTGAAATATGTAGATTTCCTGTTTTTTTTCTGTTTTATATCATATTACGGTAAACAAAATATCTTTGAGTTTTTGACTGGCAAAACAAAACATTTAATGACATTACCTTGGACTTGAAACTGGGATGAACATTTTTCAATTTTTTTCTGGTTCTATAGACCAAACGTTTAATCGATTAATCTAGAAAATAAAGGGTAGATTCATCAATAATGTACATAATCGTTAGTTGCAGCCCTACTGGCACTGAGAAATACATTCAGCATCTTTTATTTCCATCTGCCAATACATGTGCCTGCTGCAATAGACACAATTTGGACGAAGCTATAATGCATTCAGGTCTACCAAAAGTGTGCTGTAGGCATATACTTTATGGTGCTTTTAAAGGTTCAATGTGTAATTCCGAGCTCCAAAGAAATAGGGGGCAGTATTTCACCTCTACTACTGGGTCAACACAATCCTCAAAACCTTCAGTTATTAAAAAAAAGTTCAGATTTTAGTTGTAGGAGTTTGTCATATTTATTGTATTCTAGGTTTTAGAGTATTATAGTGTATTCTTTATATTGTGTATTGTATTCTACAGCTATTTCTCTCTCTTGTAGTGTTTGATATATTTACTGTGTATTTCTTCACTCCTGTGTCAGCCTGTCAGTCAGTTTATTAGACCAGACTGCAGAAACTATGAGAGCCGGTCTAAATATCACTTCTATCTTCTAATCTTCACGTGGGGCTTAGACATCTGTGTGTTTACTGTGGCACAGGGGGACGTTATGTTTTGATAGTTTATATGTTGGCTTGGGTCCGGGGCGGCAGAGACGAGGGAACGACTCGTGTTTTTGTTTCGTCCTCCGCGCGGACATATTAATACTTCCCGGGGGGGGTGGGGGGGAGCGTGCAGCCGTTCTGGCGGCTCGAAGACATCTGGCGAATATCCCAGTAATGGTAGTCACAGCGAGCTGATGGAGCGCTGAATCTAACCTGTGTAACGGCAGCAACACAAAGTTTGACAATCCGACGAGGAGTCGGCTAAATCAGTGCTAACGGAAGATCTGCTCCGTCTCCCGGCTCTCTCGCACACTCTACTCCCGGCGAAGCAGCCTCCCACGAATGGTGAGGAAGAGGCGGAGGTGCAAGTCTTTCCTGCCACTTTGGATTAAAGCAAAACAAACTATCTAAACGTGCAGGGATCATGGCTGCAATATTGACAAGCCCCGAGTCAACTTCTTCTCCCTCTGTACTGAGGGCAGATAGGGACTCACTATCGCCTCTAGAGGAACACGTGATATTACATACAGGACGGAGCGGAACTGTCAGTTAGATGCTGATTTCAGTAGATATCTCTGCAACACATAGACGTCTTTGACACAACGTCAACACTGTTACCTCTTCACATTCTGTTGATAATGTTAGTTCATTGTTTTAATGTGTTAAGTTTAAAATCTGTCAAATCTTACACATTGAACCTTTAAGGACAGGTAAACCACAATCCTGTGCCAGACTCCGGAAGGCAGAGGTGCAGAGATAATTAAAGAGAGGGGAAAGGGATCAGGAGAATAGGTTGAAAATGAAAATACATATGTGGGTGTTAGGAATGAAAAATGGGTTAGCCAATGACAGTTACCATGTTGAATAAAATATGTCAAAGTCATACCTTAGCCAGTGCTCACACACGAGGAGTCCACTAAATAGGCCAGCAAATTTTGCCTGGAAAGTAATTACACGTTGGCTCTTTCTCGTACGGGAATAACGAATACATTGTAATTATGCCTCATTGCAAAATTTCTCCATCCAGGAAATAAAGCTATTATCAGGTCTTGAATTACATTGAAACCAAAAGAGCAATTTGTAAAGAGATATTAGCCTCTTTTGAATCTTGTAAAAGAGAGAATCCCTCTTGCCCAGTGCTCATCTCTCTCTCGCTGTCGAAGCTTAAGTCCCTCAGTGGTAAGTGATGGAAAGGACAAAATTGGCTACTTTTGGGACAATGATTCATTTGAAATTCAAACAACTCTTCACAGCCATTGGAGCACCTTTGAGAGGACGGAAGACAAGAGGAGTCTCTTTCATCCGACTAAACGTCTTGGAGGTGAGCCTCGGCTCTGACATTAAACAACAACAACGGCGAAACCGGCACCACTCAAAGGACTGTAATGGAGTCAGTTGCTGCGTTTCTCTTTGAAAACAATATGTTTATGCTAATGCTCTGTAGCTGAATTTAATAGGGGGTGTAAGTGACACTCTTTGAGATGCAACACATGCACACGCAGGCACATGTGCACTGACAACAATCTGTTGAGTTAGACCAAAAACATTCAGCTGATTTTTTCACACAATTCTGCATTATGAATCTAGACTGCAATGAATAAGTCACATTGACGTATTCTTTTGTACCAGAAGAGAACATTTCAGCACTGACTTCTAAATAAAACCTATGCAAAACGTTACCATTTGAATCATTTAAGAACTTGTATCGTGTTTACGCATGCGGAGTCAACCAGTAACCTTATGGAGGTAGATGTTGAACCGTATGAAATCATTTCTTGTATGTTGCCATAAGGAACAATAACATATATTTTTCAACGAAGTGTAACAGAGCAGAGGATGCAAAAAAGTTGGCGAGATGAGGATGTATTTTTGAGCATCTGTGTGCTTGCCTAATCCCCATCTTCTTCTTCCCAACAGGCAGCAAGGAAAATTAATCTGAAACCTACTGTGCTCAAAGGCATTTGCAGCTGAGACATCTTTCCTTTCTCACACTGCCAGTGGCACTTTGGAAACACTCACCATCTCAGTGCTCCCATCAGCATGTGCATCTGAATTTGCCACGTTCAGCAGGACAAATCCCAAAGCACAAACACACACACACACACACGCACACACACACACACACACCCACGTACCAACCCAAAACAGCATCGCAATTCAAGGGTCTCAGTAGTATCCCTTTGCTTTTCTGATAATAAGAGAGTCCTTGGCTGCTTTTTCATTTCCAATCTCTCCGCACTGGAAATGTCATGAAATAGACCCCCAAGACCGACACCTGGTGTGATATGAAATAACCTGCTGAGAACATCAACTGTTGAATTTGATGTTCAATGCAGCTTTTTACTGCTTTTTTCCCCCCCACGGTAAGTGAAAATGTAAATAGATGAAAATTGAATTGCATTCACTCACTGCACGCACAAATACATACAAAAACACACGTGCACACAAACACACACGTACACAAACGCAAGGCAGCCCAGTGGGCAGACGGATAATTGAAGAAGACTGTGTAAATCCCATATGTGCTTAATCCAGACACTTACAAGAGAGTGTGATTCATACTCTATTACACTCAACTAATACAGCTGAGAGACGCACAGGGCACAATCATTTCAGCAGGCATGAACCAACAAAATAACACCCATGAATCCTCTTTATGGGGACTTTACTGAAGAGGGTGTGAAAGGTTGGAGATAAAGCCTTTGTACTTATTAGCCATTAAAACATTGGTGGCTTTGTGCCACACCCACAATTTCTGAGTGTGTATTTGCTAGTGTACATTACTGTGAATGTGCGCAAAGATAATAAGGGTTTGCATTCGTTTAATTGAAGGAATTTCTCTGCAGCAGCGTGCAGGTCTTCAGTATATAAAATGTTTATTATACAGTGCTTATACAGAGTCTTTTCTGCACATCACATTATTCTCAGGCCATTTTCTCTCAGGGTGTGAGGTCGAGGAGGCCGTTAAAGTCCTATATTACAAACATTTCTTCAGTTTATGTGATATACTTTGCATTAAAAGTTTGGTAAAGACTATATTTAAGTCACTGTCATTTTATCTTAATGTATGTTGCATTGTTAAATTTTGCAAAATGTATCTAAATCCACACGTTTGAACTATTCATGTAAGTAAACCCATTTAATCAGTTTAATTTATTTCATATCATTTCAAGTGGAGTCAGAATAGTTGGCCTGTCAAGGTCCCCTATTGTGGATCTTCTATAAAAATCTAACCTTCATTGTTGATATTTCTCTGCAACACAATTCCTGTACTACTTCATTATGTTATCTTCAGTAGTGTGAAAAAATACGCAACCACAAGCAAGGTAGAGACCAAATCCCTGTTTATGCTGTACCACAACATGTGAAATTATATGTTACCGATTTAATGCTCTCATACCATTAATTACACACAAAGCCATAATGCTGTACCATCCAAGGCTCAGGTGGTTAGGTTTGTTCTTTTAGCTGAACTTTAATTCAAACTGCACTGTGTGTGCTCGAGGCAGTACGAGCTAAGTACTACAGGATTGCAGTGAAGGGCACTCGCACAGCGGGGTGAGGGGTTGACTTTGAGATTGTGTGGGCTGTTTCTGATGTTCTAACTTGATTTGAACAACAATATGAAACTTTTTTAGTACGCCTTGACTCAGAGAGAAAAGTAAAGAAAAAAAACAAATTTGATCTACCACTTTCCGACCATGGGACGTTGTCAACCTGCTCCAAGGCTTGCCTTGATCATGAGATGGATACAAATCAATAACAGCAATCCCAAAGCTATTGCAGCTATCTACATTAGCCTGCTCCTTGTACCTGGGCTGATCTCAAAATCCAACTAAATTACACCAGTAAAATGGAGTGCACACCAACAAAATAAACAAACAGACAGAAAGCCCCCAAATAGATTATGGCAGTTTATACTAACCATTGGTTAGTGAGAAAGAGAGTTGGCCATATTTGTTCTCAAATGTCCACTGGTTCCTCAGAGGGGTTTGTATGTGTGTGTGTGTGTGTGTGCGTGTGTGTGTGTGTGTGTGTGTGTGTGTGTGTGTGTGTGTAAAGTTGTCGGATTAAGTGAAAAATAATAATAGCCACATACAATTCATTGTATCTTTGTCTATCCGCTGTGAATGAACTTGCTGTGAAAACAGAGCGCAGACACATGAAATGTGGGACAGATCCTATGACACAACAAAAACAGCAGCTTATTCAAGTGACAAACACACAGGAACACAGGGGGATTTTCAGGTTGCTCTCCAGCCTGAAAAAAATATTCTGTTGTTGTTTGTTTTGTGCATTTCTCAACTACAACAAGCCTAACACAGGGAATACTTTGTGAGACTGCATCTGTTGTGCAGCTGCTGCTGTCTGTCAATCTCCAAAACTCACCTTTCTTGTCCCCAAAAAAGAGGGTCTGCTGTGCTGGGTTTGACCACTGGAGGGAGGTGTTGTCATTATACTCCACGCGGCAGGTCATGTTCGCTGTCGCACCCTCTGTCACCGTCACATTCTGAACCAGAGGGTACTGACCGCTGATGCCTGAAACATGACACATAAGAGAAACGTGTAAGAAGAGATGAGGAGGCATCAGGAGGGAGCGAGTGAGCGAGAGAGAGAGAGAGATATCGGGGTAGACAGAGAGAAACAGATGGTACATTTTTGATTGCTTGATTTATGAGGTTTCTTTGTTAATGAAATTCGCTTAATACATTTCAGCTGATCATACAAAATTAAAACTATGACGGTAGACTAGAAAGTAATGTGATTTTTATCCAGTTGGTTCGTCAAGATGTACATAAAAGAAAGAAAAAACGTTTTTTGTCACTGGAGGAGGAATTCAGCACCTCACAATACAGGACAAAGAGAGGAAATGGGGTCTGCGTATTGGCAAAATACTAAACACCATAATTAAAAAGCAAACGCTCAGCCAGGATGGCCAGCTACTACTGTGTGCTAAATTGGACCCTAACGTAGAAGACGAAGGGGGCATTTGGCCTGTGGTACCAACCCTGAATCCTCAGCTACACAGGGAAGACCAATTAAAAAAAAACAAAAAACATTCTCAGTGGACTTGCGTGTGCATGTGTGGAAGTTGGTGTGCAATGACTGCATACAATGAGAGAAACAGAAAGATAAACATAGTTATATAATTGGGTGTGACCTCCAAGTCCAAGTAGAGCTGGTTTTCAGCACCATGGACAGGTCACTTTTGCAATTGGTTTGTCAATAGCTGCCTGCCATTTTTCAGAACTCTGGACAGCTCACTGTGTGTGTGCGTGTTCACTGTGTGTGTGTGTGTGTGTGCGTGTGTGTGTGTGTGTGTGTATGTGCGTATGCTTTAGTGGGTGTAAGGATGGCTGTGAGCAAGTAAATAATAATAACTATAAATCTATCCCTGTCCCTAACCCCAGAGGATAGGTTTTAAAGACTGTGTGAATAAAGGCTTAGGTAAGAAAGATTATTCATTCCGAGCTAACTCTCACGTCTTAAACCAACATCCCCCCAGGAAGGGATCATAAAGCTGAAAAAAAGAAATAAGGAAATGAAGAAATATTTAGAATTGAGGAGGCCTTAAATTCCATTCCTGTGTGATTCTGTTTGATACCTTTCCATTCAAACGCCGTTAATGTATTAGACTTCATTCAGCGGGCAATTTTGTGTTTCCCTTCCTTCAGTTAATGACTGCACAGGTAAGATAAACAAACCCTCAAATAGCACTTGCCTGCAGGGTAAGCAGGTGAGGCAAACCCCATCACTGACAGACCTGTGGTGAAGGACGCGTTGAGAGCAGAGAGGGTGAGGTGAAGGAGGGGAGGAGAGGTAGAGGGAGGTAAGTCATGGAGCATGGGTCATTTCCAGTGTTGATTAAGGCCTCCTGAGGTTAATCATGCGTGTGAGAGATAGAGAGGGAAGAGCAGGGAAACGGAGGAAAAATGGATCTGAGCAATGGGAGGCTAGGAATATGTTTTATTCATGAAAGTTTTGCATGAGGCATGATCTGCCAACGATTTACCGTTCTCCTGCGCCTGCCCTCGCTCTCTTTATTACTTCCTCTCTTTAAATCACTTACTTTTTTCTCATTTTTCTCACTCACGCAGTTGGGCGACATACAGCCCACTGTGATACATTTTATTTCCTTTGTGCTGGCCACAAAGGGAAGTTAATGGTTAACTGCCATACCAAAATGGTGGTAATGATGATTTTTGTGTGAGGTTCAATAATATGACGCGGTGTTGAACTTTAACTCGTGACTGCAACATGTAATTGAAGATGGAGACACTCTGGGGATATGCTCGCTTGTTGTATTGTGAACCCTGTACTCATCGCTGTAAACATAATCTGCTAGTTTGATCTCCAAGCTGCTTTTGACAAAAAGAAAACACGAGATTTAGGTGATCAAATGTTACGGCAAAGTGCTTAACATGCCCCTCGGGAAGATGGGTGCTTCCAAAATGATTTATCTATCCAGATATTCATTGAAGATTATCACAAACGATACAAAAGCATTTGAATTGTAAATAAATACGTGGAAATATATATAGCACATATCACACGGTAGATATGTTACCAATATTTCTTACATTTCCGAACAGTTCAAGACGAGGTAAAACAGACGGAATGAGCTCTACACACTACAGGTGTCACACATGCATCTACTTGTTAATTCATCAGAACAGAAGGTACAATCATACTAGTACATACTAAAGTTTATTTTTGCCTTTGGGTCCCTTTTCTCCTCTCCTCTCAACTGGCACAAGTGTCTATACAGAGTTACAATAGTCCGGGGATCCCTCTGCCTAAGCCCTGCGTCGGTGTCTGGTGTAACACGTCCAGTGGGACTGAAAGGGCCAAAGGGGCCACAATGATGGTTATATTAGAACAGTGCAGTGCTCTGTGTGCCTAATTGGCCAGTGGAGTAGGTTCTTCCATTCTCCCCTCTGGCCACCCAGACCTGATTTAAATGTATCTCCTGAGGGAAAGAGGCAGCTGTTCTCTCCTGATTTCCATGTCTAAATTTAGGTCCTTCCCTCACTTCACCTCCACGCTTTCTCCTACTTTCAGTTTCTTGCTCTCTCTTTTCCAGTTCACATCCATTCCACTCAATTCACTTCTCTCTATTCCCCTCTCTCTCTCTCTGTCACGTTTCCTCCTCTAGTTGATCCCTGAAGGGTGGCATTTCCACTTTCTTTGTCTCTCATTTTCATAGTCTCTCTGGCTCCCCAGTCTTTCAAATTTATCTAGATCCTACCTCCTTTCTTGTGCTCAATTGGGCTCTATCTCTCATGGAGAGTGGGGTCAGTTTAATTGCCCTCCACTTTGACTGACATGCCAAGGCTAAGCCAGGTCAACAACATCCTCGTGTGCATGACATTTTGAAGTAATGACACAATGAAATTAGCTTTGCTTTATTTAACTTGAATTTGATAATATACTGTATATGTCACGATAAATGGCATATGCTATAGAGCAATGCAGGACTCGATTTATTTGGAATGGTGACTATTGCAACTGCCTGTGAACATATTGTAAGTCATTATTTCCTCTCGATTCTCACACTGTTTTCCATTTACGCACCTGTCTTTGTAGATGAGCTGCATCTTAAGATTTACAGTAATGGGACCACTCAGTACCCTCCAGTACCCAGTGTATGCACTGGCTAATAATCAAGGCTGGCGGCAAAGCTTCCCCACAATCATTTGGACTAGTGCCTCCCACCACACAAAGTACTGCATCCAATATTTCTCAACAGACCAATATATTACTTATGCCAGAAGCAGATGCCTGTGCTGCCAGTAGAGATATTCACATGACACGAAGGCACATTCAGACAGACAGTACCTGTTGCCAAAGCTAACTACCGGACAAATAATACTGATAAGAGTATCCCGGATGCTTCCTGTCTGCTCTCCGACATGACCTTTCAAGCAAGAGCAGCTGAGTCTACTAACCTTTCTTATTTAGGCATTCAAGAAGCAGAGAAAAAGGGAGAAATGCAGGGAGACAGACGGACAGCCTGGAGCTACTGACCTTTATACCAGGACTGGAGCTCAACTGAGCTGTAGAGCTATGATGTATGGGCTGGGAATACAGGATTACTAAATGGATAGAGGCAGTCCACAGTTTTGATTAGCCGATTCACCTTTTAAGCCAGTCAAACATAAACCTTATAAATGCAGACTAGGGATTTCATCACTGTAAATATGAATTCAAAGGATTACGCTCATTTTCCCAATGCCATAATTTTTTATCGGATATAAAAAACACCAAAGTAATCTCTGAGATCTGGGAACACGGAAATGTGGCTACAATGACGCAAGAAACAGAATGCTAAGACAGGTCAGGCAGGTTGGAAACAAGTCAACAGTAGGAAAGTTGGACAAAAACTGCATTACTGTACAGAGCGATATTTCATCAACCCGCCAAGGTTCGTTAGTTTGTTTGTCTGTCTGTTGGTCATCAGGACTGCGGAAGACCTACCGGCCCTTTTTTTTTTTTTTTGTGGATGGGTGTAGCATGGGTCAAGAAAAAAAAAAAAATGACTCTTTGGAGCGAATCCGTATCACAGCTCGCCAATGTCTTTTTTAGTAATTATAAACTCAAAGTGAAAGTAATAAAGGAGCACATGTTGTTTTTATCATAATAATCAAGTGTTGAGAACGACCTCAAATGATTCACTGTTCAAAATGCATTCCACTAAGATGATCATGAATTAGATGCAGACGATTATATTGGACATGACAGCTTCGCCATGACCAGTTAGTGTCTATAAGGTTACACAGGTGGCCGCACAGCTGGATACATAAGCTTCTCAGACTGAATGATTCACAGAGTGTCAGGCAGCAGGGTGGCCCAGTGATTGGAGGGACCGTACAAGGTCGAGAGTTTGATCAGCTCAGGAGCTGGTGTGAATTCATCAACCAGCCATGTATCCTGTCACAGCGTCCTTGAGGAAGAAAACTTATCCCCAACCTCTTCACTTGTGTTAGATCGTCACCAAAATGTTGAAAAACACAAACGGACGGGAACCAATTTGAGCCGATAATATATGTAACACAAAATGTTGTTAGTGTCATCATGGGACAGAAGCTAAGATATCAGACGAGTGCATCATCACTCCCCCGCCCTCGCTATGGGAATCTCCCTCCCACTGTGACAATTTTCACACAAACTCCTTCCTTTTTCTCAGGAACATGTCATACACACAGTCTTGTTTCTTTCTCTTTCCTTGTGACCTTTTTCACACACATTTCTTATTTTTTTATCAACATTCATCCCGAATCCAAGTTGCATCTCAAATGTGATTTATCAACATTTCATAACACTTTCACACCTGAAAAATGAGCATCCAGCATTCACTTTGAAATCAATTTGCACGTCCCGGTGGAGAAAGAATCGGCAGTACAACCAAACTATACATCTGTCTGAGAAAGAACTAGGGGGGTTATAGCACTGAAGGTGAAGACACATGTTAACAGCCTCATGTTGGAGCAAGACAGCTGTTATATGTTAGTCTTCTGCAAGTCAGAATATTGTGTGCTGAACTATTAAAAACTAAATTAAAATCATTTAGATACCACAGACAGAACCTGATCCGCTCATAGCCATCCTTGGAGATACAAGCTCCTTATCTTTTGCCATTAGGTATTGAAAAAAAAAAAGCTGTTTTGTTTGGCATGGTGATTGCAAAAAAGATCATTTGGCGAACCTACGTAAGATCTGTGGTTGAGAGAAATGCCATAAACATCACATTTGGATAGACGGAGGTTTAATAATAAAGACCATGTTCGATAAGATCTGGGACAATGTACAGATAATTTTTCTGGTTAAGGAATAATGTGTTTCGTGTCAAATGTAAAGCACCTTGCTGTGTATATTCCTATTCATCTTTACTATCTATATATACACGAACACTTACTTGTACTTTTTAAAGAAAAACTGCTTTGCTTTGTATTTCATTTAATTATGACTGGTTATTGATTTTACACAGGATGTGCTGTCTCCGTTAGGGTTTTCTTTATTATTCCTTCTAGTTTGTTCGTACTCCAGCTACGTTGTTAAAAACATTATTAACAGATACCTTCATATTAGGATGTACGTATTTCCCCACGACAAACTTAAATACGTTTTATGGAGATACTATCTGAATATCAATTCACGCAAAGCACATGCTGCACCTAACTGATAACTAACAATAAAGACGTTCGCACATGATGTATAAATGTATGTGTAATATATTCCCTTCATTGACACCATGCTGGGAGAATTGGTAATAATACTAGAACATTGGAAATTATTATTATTTTTTTTTAGGCATAGTGACCTTTAATAAACTGCACACTATGAGTTAGAAACATTCATATAAATCACATTATTATTATTATGCAAATAGCTATAAATTGGGTTATGTATGTTCTCTCCTTTCTGGTTCTAATAACTAAAGTGATAAACCTTCTATCCCTCCGCTTTGTTATGTTTCTGAAGTGAACTGTATGTTAATTTATGTGTGTGTGCACATTTCCAATCTAAACTTCCTCTTTTGACGGTGATAAGACTCCTGCTGTGAGCAAATCGAATGCAACCCCTGCAGAGGGTGGAGCTACCTTTGTATTCAGCGCTGGTGTACAACTACCTCAGGACAGTTATTTCTGATCTGCAGATATGAAATTAATTAACCGGCACCAGAGAGGCTGGCTATGGCAGTGATGTTGTCATTTACATACAGTAATTAGACTGGGCAGCTGTTGGTGCTGCCATCACAAAGTTGACGTCCAACTCAGCGACTAGAGTCCGATCAACAAAAACATCACCTTCTTCTCCATGGAGATATTAGGTGTTGTTTAAGCATGGCATGGCATAGAGAAGACAGTTTGGTAGGAATCACAAGCTGTCACAGAGGAGAGTGACATCTTTTTGGCTGGTTTTTGAGGTTGGGGGAGGATGTTTTACAGTCACATCTGGGGTGTGAAAGGTGTTAACAGACGGTGATATAGTGATGACAAAACATCCAGGAAGAATATCTCCTTTGATAGCACCTTCTTGTATGTACAAAGCACTACAGGAAATGCCAGAGCACACAGCAGTTTCCCTCTTTTTTCTTTCTTTTTTTTTTTTTCTTTTTACAAAAACCCACACAGTAATTTTGAATACACCTATATCATTTGCCCAGTATTCCTGCCCTTGATTCAGCCCCATCAATTTAAAGGGCAGAGATATAAACTTCTTCCCATTCTCTGTGTGTAAGCTGCTGTTCAAGCTCGGAATGGCCAGGGATCTCGCTATCCTTTCTGAACCAAGGGCAGACATCTCATGGTTTTTTGAAAGAGGTAAACCTAGCCTCCATAAATACTTCATACAGTGCTTTCTTCCACCTGGCAAAAGATAGCTGAATAAGCTGAGAGAGCAAAGACTCGTTAGGGTAAGGACAAAAGTACATATTTTGACAGATAAGTGAAAGCAAGGAAGGAGGGACCGGAGTAAACAACTGAGGTACACAAATGAATAATATCTTCAATGCTTCCTTCTAGCTGAAGGGGACCTGCTTCTCACATTCTGAGATGTTAAGTAGACATTTGGGAAACAGGCGTTTAAGTGATGCTGCCCTGATTTATGCATAAGACGTAAGCAGGTAGAAGTGCATTTCTGTGTGTGCCTGTGTTTGCCTCTTTGTACATAACCACTTGTGTGTATGCTGCACGTAAGCGTGGAAAATCTGTGTGGGTTGTGTGCTAACCCAAAAAAAAGTGAGCAGTGCAATATACACTACATTTTATTTTTAATTCATCCTTTTTAGAAAATTTCCGGTATCATCTGGTCTATTTTTTAATGCTACAAGAACACAGAAGCCAATCTTTGGCTTTGTACAATACATCTGGGCTCAGATATTCCACTCTATGCCCTTCTTTAAATATAAGGCCAAGCAATAACAAAGCAATATTAGCAGTCATACACACGCCTGCTGGCTTAGTAGGTTTTGTAAATGAAATGTCATAAAAGCATAAGGTCAGGGAAATCAGATTTATTGTGGCTAAGGACATTTTCAAATTTTCTCAAACTGATATTTAGGAGAAATGTGCTCGGCTTCTTCTTTTTATTACAGGAAGCAATTCATTTATTATGCTTTCATACGGGGCGAGGGCAGAATGATCGCAGACTAGGGTGGCAATCATGAGGGAAATCAGACTAATCATTGCTGCCACCAAAAACTCCCAAATTCCCAGAATCAACATGCCGCAGTGTGATTTTCTAATGTCGCGTGATGTGTTGACAGATACTGTTCATTTGAGAGTGATCTGGGGAAATGCTTCTCACCCCAGGGGAGATCTGCAAGATTCAATGAACAGAAAGGCCTAGTTTTAAAAACAGCTCTTATATCATTTGGCTTGTGTGTCAAGCTGCAATGCGCTTTTACCACAACTTCCAGTCCTGGCAGAGTTGACACTGAAGATCTTCGTCTCTCTCGACTGGTGTAACCCAGCATGAGAACATCTGAGTACATCATTTGAGAAAACTTATGAATATCTAAATATCTTCAACTTCCACTAAATAAACTTCCAACTTCAAAAAAGAAATCATAGAAAAATGATGCTCCCTATAACTCTCCTTGCCTGAGAATCCTCATATTGCTAATAGATCATTTGGATAACAACGTGCCAAAATGTAGGCTAAAATGTAGCTTAATATAGGCTAAAGCGACGAGGCTCAACATTGAGCTTCCTGCTTACATTGTGGAAAGTCCCAAGATTTAGCGCATGATTATCCTCTGAAAAAGATATTACAAAGATATTAACATGGGTGACCAAATCCATTAATATTAACTTTTCACCATCAAAAAAAAAGAAAATATACCATTTATATATATATATATATATATATATACTATCAGGTTCAAGACACAGGTACCACACACACACACACATTCTGCACAGGTCTGCCATACATCTGAGTGTTGTGTTTAATGAGGTCCTTTTCATGCTCAGTTGCATCCCTGACAGTGATGCCATTATGTTGTCACCCTTTCTTAAAATAACCCTAATTTAATTAAAGAAAGAAAAAAAGAAAATAGTGTAGTGACAGGTCAAATTAATATTTGGTACCGTATACAGTAATTGGATGCACTATATATACATTTACAAATGAATATATGCAAAAGGCACCCTTAACCAGTCACACCATCAGTCCTTCAGAAACACACAGATCTCTCTCTCAGGCACACACACACACACACACACACACACACACACAGACGCAGATGAACTGATGCTTTGAGGCGAACTGAGCCTTTATCTGCTCGCCGGTCAGCATGAATCTTATCTGGCGTGCTATGTTTTCCTACCAATAGCCTCATTATCACGGCGAGAGAGGCAGGAGGGAGACGTGTGCTCAACTCTGATCTACACATTCTCTGTTCACCTATTAAGAATGCAATGGATTTCCTATACTGTCACAGTGAGATAGAAAAGGATGATAGCGAGGTAAGCGTGGCCTTTAAAGAGAGGAGGGTCAACAGTGAATGAGACGGAGATCTTTCAGTCAAACACGTGCAGCTGGAGGTTGGCTCGGAGCGAGAAGGTTTAATTTAATTACGCATTCAGACGCGGAAGGAAAGCGAAGAAATCCTGCATCGTGAAGTGCTAAGGGAAACGTGTGATGTTGAGGCTGATAATGCCAATGCATTGTACGGAGAGGAAAAGGTTTTGACATGAGCAATATACCAAATCTATTACTCCATTCAATACGTAGGCAAACTTTTGAAAACAACAAACTGTGCTTCAAGCATTTGAAATGTCGTATGATTGATTACTGTTGTGTTTTTTTTTTTTTTTTTACAAAAAGCACCAGTTTTATCAAAACAGAGCACTGCGGTTATTAAACAGAAGGCCAGCTACCCACTATGGTTCAGAATCTCCCTGGTAAACGTGCGAATGAACGACAAACAATGCAAGAGAGTGTGGTGCGTCTTCCCAGGGGAACACTTCTGACTCCGCTGGATGAGCAGAAAGAGTATAGATTTTTCTGAAAACAGAAAGTAATTGGAAAGAGAATTTAAACAACCATTTTTTTTATCTGTCGGCTGGATTCGATTTTTCTTTTTTATATATGTAGGCCACTTGGTTCTGGGGTCACATGGATTTACAAAACCTCGATTTGTAAATGGTGCGGATTCACAAACTGTGCCCTTGGGTTCAACATCCGATGGATGGCATACTTAAAGACATTTTTTGTATTATAAGTACATACTCATACTTAAATGAAAAAGTATTTTTGTAATATTGTAGTATTCTTTTACATAAATAAAGGCTCAGGCTTCTTCTTCCCCCACTAAGAACCGGTAAAGTACAGGACATCCACCCTTATTATTAAACAAAACAATAAACATGTAAATTACATAAACATACATAATGAATACATAAATAAATAAATATTACATGGCTACTGTGTGCCAAAATATAAAGACTATAAAGTCAATATATGCATGATAGGAAACAAGTGTACTATATGGGAATAATATGGTCACTATAAACTTTAAACTCACTACACTGCATGATGGGACATAAACTCCCTGTAGGAATATTACCGTACTGTATTAAATTGATATCGATAAAAATGCCCAGAGGTACAGTAAGGTTACTATAAATGACCTATTCTGTACCTCAAACTCATCATAAGTTCCCTTTAGAAATATGATATCTATATGTTACAATAGCAGATACAATGCCAGAAAGTGCAGTTAAGTCATATTAAATTTACTGAGTGCCATAAATGGTTTACAAATCCGTTCGCACAGATTTATACATCAAGTTTATTTCCCACCATGTGACCCTCGAGTGGCTCTGAGATTCAGATCCAGGTATTTATATATAGGGTGTTTTTACCCCCAATTGGCTATTATTCAGATAAATTGCAGGGAAACAAATGTACATTTGGGCACATATGTCTGGCTCAGATGCCGAATGTTTAAAGGAAGCTCCTTATAACACATACTTCAATTAAAAATGCTACGTTCCACTACTTATTTGCTAATCCAATTTGAGGTGTACATATAGTCAAGTTCGTTCGGTATGTCTCTCTGAACTGATGTCCTTTCATTTGACTTATCATCACATCTCTGCTCATGAATGTGACTGTATTCAAGACCTGTGCTTCTGTAATCATTAGCCAAGGATGGTAATTAAACAAAATGAGATTACAGTCATGGTTGACTAAATTTCTTAGTTTTGAGAGGCATATTTACTGAAGCACACAGCTGAATGAAATCAGGCTCTCTCCTCTCAAATAAACTCTCTCTCCGTTCTGTGATCTATAATCCGTTCTCTCTGCCATCTTGCAGACACAGGGAATGATGGAGAAGATTTTGTTAATCGTAATTTACTGCCAGCTCTCCAGTATCTGCCGACGGTAAAGGGCAATATCGCACAATCAAATACTTGATTATTAATATTATGACCTCGAACTTTTCTCTTCAGAATTTATGCGATTAAATAATTTACTAGCAATTACGAAAAATACATCTATGAATATAAGATGAGCGTTTGCATTTAAAACACATTCGGGCCCAAAGCAAACCATTTTGTCATGATTTCCACTGTTTGGGTAGTGACAAGCAAACAATGCGTAGTGTAGTGTGTTCACTGAAACACACAAAAAAACGCATTGTGACAGTATATTTGAAAGCTGAAATAAAATTTTGAATGAGTCAAAAACCTTTATATAAAAAAAAGAAAAATCGATATATTTTTTTTTAAACCTGGACTTTTAAAAACTGTCTTGCATCAAAAGATTTGACTGTTCTTGAAATAAACTAGCAACACACAAGCAAGAGAAAAGCAAACAAACTAAATGTTTCAGTGAATCACCCCCCCCCCAAAAAAAAAGAAAAGAAAGAAAGTCAATTCTGCTTTACTGATGTTATTTTGTATAAGGCTGAGTTAGAGGCACAGGAAACAGCCACAACTCACCTCGAGCTTTGCCTTTTGAAGCCACCACTGGAGTACCCAAGAAGACAAGAGGGGTTGGATGGACAGCAAGAGAGGCAGACGCCAGAAAACAGAGAGGAAAAAGAACACAAAGACAGAAGACAGAGCAACCAATTAGACAACCGTAGAAAGAACAGTGTGTCTCTATCAGTCGCATATATGGGGAACAGCATTGTCTTTATCTTGAATGTCAATCACGAGTGCTGAAACCCTCAGATCGTTTAACCCTGCAAGAAAATGTCCCGATTTAGCTCAACAGCAAATTGAGACCTTATATTGTGGCACCTTTTAATTAGTCGCGTCTCATCATCTGGATCATACAAGGAAGCTTGTTGCTTTCTAATGAGCTTGCAAGGCCCATAAGGATATGGGAATACTCTGGATATCATGTTGTTGATTAGTGAAGGCTGTGCTTCATTTGATTACTCGTGGAAATGACAGACTTTAGGAACATTTTACAGTTGATTATCTTGTTCTCAGCCGATGCCTGTAGGGCTTCAGTTTCATGTGCACTTGCAGATAGTGGCGATTTGTCTCTCTCTGTATGCTCAGGACTACAGTCATGCATGCACACACTGGCGCACCATCATATTAGGTTGTGATTGACAGCACTGCAATCAGAGAGGAGAAGCACTGTCGTCTAGCAGATAATCAGCCATGATATGGGAGGGTTCAACAAACAGCTTGGTGAAAAGCATAAAGTTCGATATACAGTATAGCCATGTACGAAAACAAAGGGACCCACAACAAGGACGACTTAACCAACAACAAGAGCGTCACCTCTGAGACTTCCTGCCGGTAAAAACACAGCAGAGAGCCAAATAAACAACATAGATCGCCTATTAGCATGCGTGTCTGTGTATTTGCGTGTGTATCCCGAGGGAATGACTCTTATGCTTCACACGTGCTGCTTTGCCAAATTGATGGATCTATTGGAATGCCTCCAGTGAGCCTGAAAACCTGTACAGCTAAGAGACAACGCCTGGAAAAGTATGAGGGAGGAAGAACAAAGAGAATATAACTGCAGGTTCCGAGTCTGCAGGTTATAAAAAAATATTGTGTTTTCTTTTTGATTACAGATTAATAAAATCACTCTCCCTGTACACAACAAATATAGAATCTTTAATTTTGGCTGAGAATCATACTATGAATAGGTTGAAGTTCATTGTCAGAGAGGGAGAAAAAAGTCGTTGTGAAAGCACGTGTAGAGATACAGCCTTTTGCCTCTCACACACATACTGTTTTGTTTATATTTGAGAGCCATCAAATCCTGATGGCCAATTTCCAGTGGCTGATGGAGATGATTATGTTTTTTTTAGAACTGTTTCACAGGTTTGCCAAGATGCAAGATAGACAGAGTGTGGGAGTGAGAAAGGGGAAGAGAGAGACCGATAATTTCCTGTGATCTTTTAGTGAATTTTCACTTAACTTAAAGCTATTAAAAGGAGTGTTTAACTGGTTATGAAACAGTCTCACTTTAATACTAATGCCTTTATGTGACCAACATAAACAAACAAGACCATCAGAGGAAATATTGGCTATTTCTATATAGTCATTTCCTAAAGGCATGTCACCAGGTCCGATGCGCCAGGAAATCAGACAAAACTATTTACAGCACGCTGACCAGAACTATGTTCACATTTTCATAGGCAAAGTTTCAGTAGTCAGCTAAAAGGAAGCGAAAGGAGATTTTTCTTTTTTATATTTTGTGGTTATGCCTGATACTTAGGCAGTGGCCTATTAACTAAGAGAAAACAATTGACCAAAGGACAAACATTAACAGGTCAACCTGGGTTGGTCATTCAACAGTTAGGGAGAATTGCAGGATTTGAAAATATTCAAAACCGATCCTTAATTGGCCATCTTCCTTCTAGACTTGGAATGCAATATGTTTATTTGTATTTATAAAAAAGGCCTACATTGCGAGATGCGGTTTTACATCAATCAATGAATTTACGTTGGTGGCAAAAACAAAGCTAGCTCGCGCTTTGGCTAACGTGAATGTAGGTAGCGTTAGCTGCATTTGTCGAGCAACGCAAAGCTTTCTGTGATCATGACCATGATGACCAACATGCACCGACCGGGCTATTGACAGTTGTTTCTGTTATATTAGTAAAGTTGAGAAGCTAGACCAGCTATGTTTAAAATCGAAAAATAGTATTTAAAAAAAAAGTTGCATCCTTCTTTCAGCCGCCCCGTGATCTTTACAAGATATCATGGGAAATGCAGTCTTCATTCTGGGAAAACTCCACCACTTTTGGAACACAAAATGAAAGTTGCTTATTTGTAGTTGCTTTAACTTGCAAACATTTTCTGCTCTCCAGCATCACAGTTAATCCAGTGGCACAACTCAGTGGTCAAATGAGAGAGGATGAAAATGCAAAAGCAAATGTAAAAAGCTACACGATTCCTCTCTGACACACAATTTCAAACACACACAGGCAGCTGGTGAAAATCTCCCACCTTGCTGCTGTGTCACTGGTCAAGAGGGAGAGGGGCCGACAGAAAGACGGGGCAGTGGATGTCACATCTCTTCCAGCACTGCCTTCTACATGAGACTGATGGCTTTGTGAAATATTCCCTCAGCAAAGTCTGACCTTGCTCTATTCCTGCCTTTCATACCTTCTGTCAAGGTATGAGCTCCCTGTCACAACTGTGGATCTGTGATCTCTCCCAGTCACTACCCATGAAAAGAAAGAGAGGTCCTGGAGAACAAAAATGGAAAAATCACATATGATATATTTTACAACTATTCACTCATAGCAACAGCATACTCTCTCTCTCTCTCTATATATATATATATATATATATATATATATATATACAGCTATAGGAAAAAACAGAGAGAGCAAGAGATAAACCAAGCAGCGAAGAAAAGAGAAAAACGGTGGGAGTCTTATTCACTACACTTTGTGCACTTGTATCCGAGTATTACTGTTACCAGGCAACCGACACAACAGTTCGGTAAACTCTGGCAAGCTGAAATTGAACAAAACACTTTTCATTCCACTCTCTCGTTCCCCCATTTTACCATGCCATGAGCAAAGTATTCCCACTTGATTACACAATGGCCACCTCATACATGCTCTCAATACTGCTGATTGGACAGAACACAGCACACATACCTAAGAAACCAGCACCTGAATTTCATCAAATGTGGCAATTTTTTTTGTCTATGACGAGCAAGGAATGTTTCTTTTTAGAAGTAAACATCCAATGCAATAATGTCTGGGATTGTTGAACGTATTTGAAAATGCTATAATGTCAAAGTGTCGCAACTAGTGCTGACCCCACAAAGAATCCACACAACACTGTATTTTTCTTTTTTAATCTTTTGGTTCATTGGACCGCTGTTCCAATAACTGTGGTTGGTGGAGCAAACTGGGGCAGTACAACAGCAGCAATATTGGACATACTGTACACTCAGGTGAGCTGATTGTATTGAGTATTAGTTGCTGCAAATTGGAATTTCTCTGCCCCCTAGTGGTCATAAACACTTCATGTAGCTTTAACTTCATTTCACGGTGTCTTAAGTGTACAAGTAATCGTTTTTAGTAGAGGTTACATAGTTTCTTAACTTTAAAAACCTGTGATCTGGAGGTGAAAGCCCACTGACATTTACAGAAGTTTGATCAGTCCAGCAAGTTGCAAATGGTCTAATCTGCATGACAGCACCTTATCTTTTATTAAATCACCTGTATACACTTCTTGCATACAGTTTATATAGCTGATCCATCACAAAAGCCTGGTGGTTAATGCCTTGCATTTTAGATAAACATTCATACTTTTAGTTTTAAACCGCCTTTCCAAGTATTAACCCAAACCGAGCTTGAGCTATTGGTTTTAAGCATTGTGTGTTTATGTAAACACGCGCGCTTTATCTGAGAGACTGAGAAGTGAGTGACTGTATGGTGGCAGAACAGAAAAGCTCTGAGTTGTAAGCAGGTGGTGCTCTGTCTCCATCACCATCAGCGGGGCGCCGTCATAAATAAACTGTGTGATAGTTCATAAAGACACCACCTACTGTGGCACACACACACACGCACGCACACACATACACACGTATACTCCAGCAGTGATCATAGTATTCCCTTAGGGTATGACTCTCCTGGGAGGACATGTGTTCAATTGCAACATCCTTCCTGTTTTCCCCTTCTTTTCCCTCTCTGTTTTTCTCCCTTCAACTTATGCTCATTCAGGAGTTTGTCTCACCTGCCTTTCCATATTCACTCTGCCTCCCTTTTAACCCTTTCCTTACCCGTATCTTTCTCTCCTCTTCTGTATTTCCTTCCCCCCTCGGGCTACCTTTTGCACAGTGGCAGATATATTCAGAATCTGACATGCAGTGAAAAGCCTATGGAGATCGATGTGTTCAGCGTGGCTCTCTGAGCTGTCACATGGCATGATGGAGAGTTTAGCTTATCTTTCGTACAGAAGCAGCTGTTTTGCAATATGTTTGATGTACTCCAGGCCCTTGGAATCCAACCAATATTCCGCCGGTGTGCAGATTGCTGTAAAACCTTCACACACTCTTTGTCACCTTACGACTTGGCTGCACATGGAGTCGTCGACTCCCTCGGGCATAAAAAAAACACTAAGGAATATATACATTGTGACGCATATTCATAGCACAAATGTGTGACTATTTTGATTCCAAGAGAATCATCAGCATAAAAATTGCTCGGAATGAACACAAGCAAATGTATTTAAATCTCATTTGGTTTAGCAGCACATGTATTTAAATCTTATTTGATTTAGCACAGCTTTTGCTAAGGGCCGCAATTCATCTCAGGGTAAGGGAGATGGTAAACAGTGTTAATAGATGGAATCAAGCTTACTTAACTCATCTTATTGGCGCCATACTGCCTGCTTTATTAGATCTGTCTACCTTGTCCTTGTTTTCTCACATTACAGGGAGACACACATCTGTTTGTTTTGTCATTTAATCTAGCATATTTGATTTCCACTTCTTAACAAAATTACACATACATACCCTGTCCATGGTAGACTCATCTGTTCATAAGCCGAACGCCCATAAAACACACAAGCGTGCACATGCACAGAGGCACACTTGTTGATAACGCATATATACACACACACACACACACATATACACACACACACACACACACACTTCGCAACATGTTTCATCCCTGCTAAAGATGGTCTATAGCAGTGTTTACAGTGAAACGCCTTACAGATTAAATTTTTTTTTTAATGCTGAAAAAAAAAAAAAATCTGGTGAATCACCATCACCAGACCATGTGTGAATGGCACCAGGCAATCTGGACCCCAGAGCTTATTTTTGTTTTTCTATTTTGTGTTAGCACCATAGTATATGAACAGTATAGTGTCTATATCAGTAACTTTAAAAAAAAAAAATCCATTTAGTCAAATACTGTTAACAACATGTAGGAGCTCATGTAGGAGAACTGTCGGAGTGGTTGCTTTATTTGGATTGAGGTAAAGAATTGAGGATATCTAATGGAATCATGACAATATGAGATGAATGTCTGGTGATTGTTTGATAATACTGAACGCAACCAATTTATTATTTTTTTTTTACCTCTTTGTAACATCTGTATTGTGTTGACAATGTGGGCATGGTCCTGAGGCAATACGCAAACGTAATGACTCAAGGGACTCACAGTTTATTGCTCATTGTCAATAGCCTCCAGCTAAAAACACGGTGAACACACCTCACCACACCTGATGGATTGCCACCACTTTGGGCTTCGGTACGGTGAGGCTGACATGACAAATGGCAGCTTGTTTGTTTTTTTCGGATGCTTATCTTTGGTAATTCAGTGGTCATACATGACATTGCTCGCATTAAAATGAGGATGGATTTAAAGGAAGCGTGACTACAAGGTGAGTGGAGCAACACAACGTTTGTGTCTCAGACTACACCTTGGATTTCACTGTGGTTTTCCTGGCTTTAGGCGAATGTGCATTTATACTTGGGCTGGGCGATTTGAAGAAAATCAAATATCACAATATTTTACCAAATACCTCGATATTGATACTGTGACAATATGCTTTCACAAACATTCACACAAAGAGATTTTTGATGAATAATCATCAGTTATTGTATGTGGATATAATGACTAAATGGGTAAAGTCAAATAATAGACCAGCTATAACAGTCTGGTAAGAAAATGACATCACTTTACTGTATTGCAGCCTTTAAAAACAGGAAAAAGACACTCGTACATATTACAATATATTACTAATTTCTCGTTTATTCATCGTTTAAAAATATTTCTCTTCTTTGCTTTGTTCCGTTTCCTTTCATAACACACTTTTTATACAGAGTGGCAATGTTTTATTCAGTATAAGGATTTTATTATGTTCTCTACCTGACGTTTCTTATGCAAGTACAAATACAATGTAAGTAAATGCAATTGAGACACGAGGGTGGTATTGAGTCTCCTCTCTAGTTAATCTCTCTCATTTAATATTTAAATGTTCCTGAAGCAGAAGAGATGTATGTACTCAGTAATTAATAATGATGTTTCCAGTAACACGTGCCAATAGCATAAATAATTTTTACCAACTGAAAAGTGAAATAAGTGTTAAACTCATTGCTGCTATGGTTATGTGGAATCTAACATATGATAACCAACCATGAGTATTTATTTAAACTATAAATACTATTAATTAAACTTTTGTTTCAACTGTGATACAGATTTTATATGGACATCTGACACACAGTTAGAAACAAGTTGGGTCTGTGTCACGGACAGATGTTGTTGTTCATTAGTAAACCAAAACCAATCTTACAACGAGTTTTAGCGAAGAAAAAAAAACACCGGAAAATTTTAGATTAATGAGAAAAATAATCTGAATTCACCTTCAATTTCTTACATAGTCTTGGCTCCGGAGGGAAATACTTATTACAGAACTGTCTTCTGTTCTAAAATAAATCCACAGTTAGTGCATTAAGAATGGTGGTGTTAATAACAGGGTTTTTGGTTTACAGCTCCTCTGTCACTTGACTTCACAGCTGTTCTATAAGAAAGGTCACAGTGTGCACAGCTTCACAAACACACTCAATATGTATACACTGCTCACTACAACTACACATTTTCTTGGACTTTCACACTCACACAGCAGACATAGTATATAACAAATAATTATTCCACCAAATTGCAAGCCTCACAGGTTTTTCACAGAATGCACACCCACACTGCCATATATCACGCTCTCCCATGCACGCAGCAGACTTCATCAGGAACATGTGGCACTATGCAGCGTGTACTGCACAGAATTCTATACTGATCTTATCCCCACGGTTACAACGGCTTCATATATCATGTTAATTAACAGGGACTCTGCTAGACAAATGGTGAGCTTGGAACTAACAGGTTGGAGCACCGTTCTGCGATATTAAACATCAGATATTTGACATGGCAGATGGCAAAAAAAATAATTAAAACCCTTAAACATGTGGGCTTAAAAGATAAAACCACAAGTTGTATTCTGAGCACCGTATCAGTAATACCTGTGATGCCAGTCAATAATGACTAATCATTATTGCTGGGACTTTGAAATGACTTACTTAGGATGTATGTAAGGATGTATTCTCTCCAGTTCTCCTTTTACACAGATGTGAGTATTTCAAAAGCCAAAAGCAGATGATTCCAAGTATAGCCTGTATGATGTGGCAATTAGCCTCTCATTAGACGTAAGTATAGTGAACATGCAGTAACAGTTCTTCCTAACTCGCATTTTGACTTATTTATGACCCCAATTTGCAGCCAGCTTGTCCCCTCTATATGTTTTGACTAATACTTATTGTGACTGAAAGGCACAATCAGATTTTTTTGTTGACTGTGTTCCATTGCCAGAAAGGTATGTTGTACCATGAAAACACATCTCAGCTTATGTTGTGAGACCTACAGCTACCTTGGTCTACAGGCCAGTATATCTGTATATCAGTATATCAGTATATCAGCAGCCATCTTTATTAGGCAGCAGATGCCCTCTAAAAAAAAAAACACAGAGCCATGGGTGTGTCTCATGTAACAAGCACAAGCCTGACAAACAACCAAACCCCACACAGAATACATAAAAAGGAGCGTCAACATGAAATCATGACCCTTGGGGCTATTTGGAATTCTGTATGTTTTTGCCCTTATCAACTAACACTTACTATTTCACTTTTCCACTTGGCACTTGATGAATTCTTGATGAGTATGTTATTAGAAACTGACAAGACAGAAGCACCAAACTCATCTTATTAATCCTTTGAAGGCACCCTCTGGACTGTAACTATGGCATCGCCCTATCGCAGAAATCTTCAATCCACTATAATCCCACCCATAATAAAGTGTGGGTAATATAGTATGCATCGTTTTTATCCATCATAGTGCAGTGGATGGTATAAAAGAGAGAGGCGAAGAAATATGAGGATCAGACAAGAGGAGAGAAGATAAAAGACAAGTGTAGGTTTGACTCTGGTCATCTCATAAAAACTGCCCTTTGACCACAAAAAGCAAATACGGGCATGTGCATACGCCCCTGCACACACACACACACACACAACCACACACACACACACAAAGCTCATAAAATTTTGCCATTTAAAGCCTTAAAGAAATTCCCCCCGCGCTCCAGAAGCACATTTCAATTTCCACAAAACACCCAGGGGATATCGAAATCATGAATCTCCCCAACAAGAAAAGTCAAACAGGAATTGCTATAGGATGATGGACACACAACACACAACACACACACACACACACACATACACATACACAGTCAGCCAAGTAGTCCTGTTGGATGATGGACAGTCCGGGTACAACCTATAACTCAGTAGATGCTTTTTGTTTCCACTGCTTCTTCAAATGAATAGTTTAGAAGGTGAAGTTACATTGTGATAGATGCCTTTGGGGTAACAAATGGCTTCCTCTCGACAAAGCTTCGAAGTGGATGTATATACCTGGTCACCAACTAGTAATCTCCAGCAATTTGTCATAGAGTGAAGGGACACAAGATTTCCAGATTTTCTTTTTTTTTTACCTTGTGCAGAGGTCAAATCCCTACAGGATACGGAAATATAAGTGATGCTTTATTCAGCATCAGGCGGACTTTTTAACTCAAACATATGGATTGTCTTACATTTCTGAGGGATTTTCTATCTTAACATTAGATTTTCTATTTTGCGGGTTTTATCCTTACGGTTAGTCTGTGATCATTTCGAGGAGGGGCGCTTTTATCCTTCGTGGAGAGGAACACATAGCGTCTGGAAAATGCCTCCTCCCCTTGATAGTGAGACTTTGATCAAAAATGTGTCGTAGCATTTTGCTCAAGCTGAATTATTCAAAGGTCAGTGAACAAAGGCATGTTTGTGCTGTGTTGCATTACAAAGGCTAGAATGATGGTAAATTGGCAAAGTGTTCACTGTGTCTCTGTAGGGAGCTGACCGGTGAGCCTCAACCTCAAGGGACCATTTGGCATCAAACAGCGCAAGCTCCCTGTGATTGTTACTGCTTCAGTCATCGCCGGGCTGTTACCTCGTATTTTCAAACCATCACCTTTATATCCCATTATATTTAGGGCTTTGTGTGTCTGGGGATTTCCAGCAGGTCGAGAAGAGAATAGACTTCCGACAGGAGGCACTGAAAGCTCTGGATCTGTGCAGCCCTAATGAATGATGCATGTTTGTGTATGTGTGCATGTTAAGATTTTCACAAGTTGGTTTAGAAGCTAAATACTGTGTGCCCTCTTGCACGTTTACATGTTTATGTGTGTGTGTGTGAGTGTGTGTGCGTGTGTGTGTGTGTGTGTGTGTGTTTTTGCGAGTGGAGTGCTGCAGTGCAAGTGGTCTTTTGTAATGACGGCAATAGGCAATCTCTAGGGCATCGGGGCCGCAGCCTGTCTCTGCAGGCAGCGGCTCACTGGAGACCGCAGCTATGAAGGATAAAGGGAAGAAGAAAGGGCTCAAAGACACATGTGGATTCATCTTCCTTTCAAGTCCATGACTTTAGCTTTATCTCTTTTGTCTTGCATTCTCCTCCCTTTCATCCCTCATAGGGAGGAGAGGAGCAGTTGCTTTCTACTTTAATGACGTTTTCAGCGTTTTTTTTCTCTCCTGAAAAACAAATTAAGAATACATCTGTGGGCTGTGCTGTCCATGGGCAAGCCAGTGGAGAAGATAAGATGAGAACAAGTAGAATAGTGGAAGAAAAAAGACATGGGGGGGGGGGGGGGGGAGGGTAAAAGGGCTCACCTTCAAAAATGACGACTATCTCCACGCGCTCTGTCCACGTACACAACATTTCTGGAAAGAAATGCACCACATTCCCTATTCATTGGCTGAAGCGTTCTATTTTTCCGTTCTGATCTAGATATACTCAACACGTGTTCAACACAAATTATAATGACCCCTACTTGTGGGTACTATCGGCAAGAAACTGTCGCCAAGAAAACAATACTACCGACCCGGAAAAGTAGTTCAATAATAAAAACTTCTCAGATATATCCGGCTGCTGGTGAGCTAATATATATATATATAATATATATAGCTCCTCATATATAACTGTAGATGTAAGCAGTAACTGAGGTTAAACGTATGTGTATGTTGGAGCATGTGGGTATGAAAAGGAATAATTAACAATACTAAACTAAATCCATCCTGCTGAGCTTGCCTGAAATGCATCCAAACCCAAAAACATCAGGCCCTCCGCTTATGCATTTGCATTTCTTCTTTCCCTCTTATATTTCCACCTTCTCTCTTTTTTTTTTAGTTATTACATTTATCTTTTTTTTTTTTCACACGCTGTCCCCTGTTACGTATCTGTGTCCTTTTTAGGTTTTGTAAATAAATGAAATCTGTTGTTGCCTTTGTATTTGTTAGTATGTCCAAATTGTCTACATGTGTATGCACCAATTGGTGAATAAAGGTGGATAAAAAAAACTAAAAAAACCTTGCGTGTTTGTCTGGGGCCTGTGTATGATTTAAAACATTCATTCCACTTCAAAAGCCTCCATTATTCATGCAGTGTTTCTTAAGAAAAGCTCAAGCAAGTGTGTGTGTGTGTGTGTGTGGGGAGGGGGATGTGGATTCACATAAATAAAAGGCGTAACAAAAATACACAAAATGTACCGACACACACGAGAGAGACGGGGATCTGGAGAAGAGTTTCTAATGAAGCTGCTGTGGTGAGGTGAGCAGCGCTGCAACACACAGCTTTCCCAGGGGAGTTAAACCGGCTCCAGCTAACCAGGTCAGCCAGGCCTCCGTCCTCTGCTCGGACTTCTCCTGCTTCTCCAGTGCATACCTCGTCAATAAGAACTTTAAACAATCGTACAATTCACATCTATTTCTGCCATGTTGGGAATAGCCTTCCAATCTGCATTATCTCACAAAAAAAACAAAAACAATTATGTTTTAGCTATCCATCAATCTGGGCATGGTAAGTGTGCTGCAAGTACATCCTCTATAATCAGTACAGAACATTCTCATGTCACATTCCTATGCTAAAGGTGTTGTTCTGCAGGGAAAGCTGTCACTTACATTAATCATATTCACTGCTGATTCGACTAATGTATAGGAGAGCAGCTGTGAGCCTAAAAGCACAATGTTAAAGGCAGATTGTGATTCATTCAAACTCAAGTGACAAATGCGTCTACCCACATAAATAAATTTTATAGTTTATACTTTCTGTATATTGACTCTATTGCTTTTACCTCTCTATTGATTTACATTACTGATGTTAGGCGATGTTTTTCTTTTCCTCTCCTCTTTCCACTCCATCTGTTGTGTCTATATTTTCGGCGATAGTGTGGGTGTGCTTGCTTCCTGCTGGGCTGGCCTGGCAAGAGTCCTGCCAGGTTGTCCTTGTAATGAGAATTTGTTTTTAAGTGACCTGCCTGGTTAAATGTTGCAATTCTCGCATTTTGAGTTAAGCCTCTTTCTATGCTGTGCGTTTTATCTCTTGACCCAGTCATTCACTAGACGTGTTACTTTCTGTATGCAGGATGAATCTGATGAAAAGCCTGTTGCATTTATTAAAAGCGAAAAGTAAACATTTTAGATGGTGAAAAAAATGTCTTCTTGATTAAAGCTCAGTAAGAATAAAAATGTTTTCACTGGCTCAACATTTACGGTAAAGACTGAATGCAAATATGCTGAAACAGGTCTTCATTAAATATATGATAAATACATAACACGGCTGTAGTGATGAAAACAAATATTACATGAGGGCAGAATAAAGACCAATATATGTGTGCTGTCAATACAGATAAAAAAAACAAAAAGATATCTAGGCACTGACACACCTCGCCTCACCGGTTACCTTTCACCCACGGCTTGGAGACATGAATAAATTCCATTTCATGCCTCAGCTTATATTTACAGAAGAACAAAAGAAAAACCGTGTCCAATTACCAAAGACAAATTTGAACTCATCTGTGTCATTTTGAACAAATTGAACTGGAACTAATTTCTTCCGAGTGTTACAATTGAACTAAATAAATAATAAATAAAAAGGTGACTTGTCTGCTTCCCCCCCAATCAAATTAAAGTTGACCTCAACATGCTCCTATTAAAGCTATCCACAGGCACGAGCCCATGGGAACTGTGTAAAGACAGAGAGGGAGGGTAAGGGGAGGGAGGTGGATGGTCGGACATAGCGGCGCTAAACCGGGATGCAGCCTCTGCAGGAGAATGCACATAACCCGGCTTATTATTATTGTTATTATCAAGAAAACCTTTTCTATTCCCGTCATTGTTACACCCCCTGCCGCGTATCCTGTCTATCCTAGCTTTCATTTAAACCAACTATCTCTCCCTGTCTTTCTCACCCATTACAGAGGTGTAAATTGGACACAGATAATTGAACATTACTATCCTGGGAGGTAGCTGGCGCCATCTGTTAAATGTCCGCCCCCAACATCACAGTGCACCACACACCGCGCCCAAACATCCCAATGCACCGTGCTGCTCGTTTGTGTGGGCATGCATGTGTGTGTTTGGCTAGAGACCTCCCTTTTCCTTCTATTCATCGACCCATGAAAACACTGAGTTCAAGTACTGCATTCAGTGTCACGAATGTGCTCTGGCCACTCGTGTGGTTGAGTAGGAGCGTATTGGAACAATATTACTGTAAATGACTTTATTGTACAATAAAGTATCAGAGGTGGAAACATCCCGCACACAAACAGGCGCAACAAAAGGGGCGAGTTCTGTATCTTGGCAAACGGCTACTAACTTTATTGGCTTAAGTTTTAATATAAATGAAGCTTTTAATTTAACTTCAATCCCTCCTCAGTTGCTCTCCCTGAGGTTTCTTTCATTTTTTCCCCTCTTTAATTATGGGGTTTCTTTTGAGGAGTTTTTTCCGACAGAGGGTGTCATATGCTGTACAGTCTGTAAAGCCCCCTGAAACAAATCATTTCTTATATCGGGCTATATGAATAACATTAGATTGATCGACTCGATGATTGATTGAGTCTAGACCTACAGGGTTAGAAAATAAAAATACTATGTTAAGCGTTTGAGCAATGGTTAAAAACTTACGAACAAACCAACTTTGAAGCTGCAACTTTGGCTGGAACTTGCAATCAGTTAGACACTAATTGCGCTCCACTTATTGTCTAATGGCTGGTATTGTTCATTGCTCGTAGAAGGTTTACATAAATACTGAGCATACTCTGCATTCCATGAGATTCCCAACAAAAATCCAATTATTGGCTGGGGCTGAATTATGATAGGTTATCCACACAAATAATGAGGACGATTGTGAATTTATGAAAAGCCTTAATGGTCCTCTCTCTCCCTCTCTCTCTCTCTTACACACATGGCTGATTAGCAGTTGGCATTTTGTCTTGGCTATGTGCTAAATGAGAGCAGCAGCATTACCATCTCAAAGATGCTCTCCTCGCCCAGTTAATGGTGAGGACACAATGGCTGCTCAAAGACTTGATGGATCATTGAAGGACTATGCCATTCGGCTTCATGCCTTTATGCGCACTTCATGCGCGCGTGTGCATGTGAATGTGTGGGTGTGTGAAGCAGACAGACAGAGACATCCTGTATCCTGTAGGTGTGGACTCCTACGGACCTCTCAATGGGAGCAATAATGTCAAGGAGCTGCAATGTCATATCCATCAGAGCCGGCTTTCTGTCAGGGCCAGACAAAGGTGTTGACACCTCAACACCACACAGTGAGTGAGGAGGCCATTCAAATGTCAGCTACCTGACACATAGCCATGCTCTCATAGATGGGTGGTAACCCGTGATTGTCAGTTGGTAACTCAGGAAAAAGGCCACTGCATATATAATGCTCAAGAGGAGCAATCCACTGAGATTTAATGAATGAATATGTTTTCATCCTCCGAGGCAAGTATTCAGTTGGTACAATCACACCTGTCAACTCTGGCAAATCAGCACTTATGGAAATGAGGCGGCTATCGCTATAGTGCCCCGGTCATCAGGAGACACATTGAGATTGCTCTGTCAGGTGTGAGACGGTCAGACCTCACCACTGTTTGCAGTTTTCTAATAAAAGTTATTTTTCAGCTGTATTGTTGAGAGAATTTAAGTACGGAGCGTCACACTTCACCTGCGAAGTTTCACACAACTTCAACAAATCCGCTCCCCGTTAATAAATTAAAAAAAAGAACAATGTCGAACAAAATCTGTTCACTAAAAATGCATCATGGAAGTGTATGCACTTATTTAGTTGTTTATCATTTATGGAAAATCAAGATTAGATCTGCCCAATAGCTGGTTAAAACAGGCAACAGCACAACCTCAAGCTGAATGTAATAGAGGGGTACAGGGGGTTTGTTTTTCCTTCAGTAGGGGTTTGGTATCTCACAATATCTTTGGAACTTTTCAATTACCTGAAGTCAAACAAACTGAGTGGGTCTGGACAAACTGGCGGGAACACCAGAGACCAAAGACAAGATGACCTTCTGATTCTCACGTATCTTTGAAAAGGGAAAGAACACTAAAGACAGTAAAGCTTTTTGTTCAAGGAACTTAAAAGATTAACTTGACAGGTTACATTTACAGTAATTTGTGTGTCTTTACTTGCCTGGCTTCCCTATCTAGAACATGCTAAACTCCTTCTAATCACCACAGAAAATGCAGCTCTGACTCTGATTCATTCAGATTTCTTGTTCTGGTAACCATGGGTAACTCGTTTCTGGCATCTTTCCATGGACTTGTAGGAATGATCTTGCACTAATGGACTTACTGACAAACCGGACGACGATAATGTAAAGCATATTATTACCAAAAGCACATCATTGAAATTTTATAGTCCAGCACCACGAAATAGCGGTTTCCTCTCTCTCTCTCTGTAATGACTTTACTATCGGCCGGAAACTGTCCAAAAACGGCTTCAACAATTACAACAGCAGCAAACTTCTTTGTTCGTACATTCATTGTTGTCTTTACATCAGAGTTCATAGGGTGTTGTAGTTGAAGTAAATCACTGAACCGAATGCTGCAACAATTTACTTCTGTCTGACAGTCTGACATTTCACTTAAAAGTATCAGTCGCCCCGTAGATATCAGCTGGGAAACAGCCCTCCTATAAAACTGACCCAGAGCCTACCTGGTGTCAAGCAATAGAGTTTGGCGTCTCATCCTTTCAAAACCAGTGAAAGTGACATCCCAATAAAGCTTTTAGACATCTCTCAAAGCTGTGCGTTTAAGGAAGAGGGGACTCAAAATCGTGAATGTGTAGCTTAAGACATATAGATGTGGAGAAAACATGATTCTAAATCAACTTTCCTGTTATTTGTAATGCCAATCCCTCAGAATTCAGACCTTTATAAGGCTAGAATTGTTGCTGTCACTACAACACGATCTGCCAATTCTCCTTTTCTGGTGGGCATGTGACGATCTGAAACTGTCATGTCATAAATATCATGGCCAAAATGATTGCAATTCACGATATTATCCTGAAAATCATCAACATATGCTTAAAACTCTTGAAATGGCTCTAAAACATACGGGAATCACTTTGTTAAGAAACATATTTTTTATTGCGTCACAGATTGAACAGCTTTCTTTTTGTAAAAAACAAACAGTCAAACAATCTTATATAAGGGAATCATAAATCACAAGGTCAACCTGCGTAAATGAAGGATTAATAAATAAAAGAATAGCAACATTGTGTGAGTCTCTCCTTTCTTACATGATAAATCCTGTATTTTTTTCTTAAATCAGGCTCTATTTTTCACTTCACTACCACAAAATCAAGTCAGACAGAAATCAGACATCTTTTTCAAGTCACTCATGTCCCATCCCTCGTCGGCTGACTCTGCATAGAGCGAGGACAGACTACCTGAATACCCTAACAAATGTAAAGTATTGTGGAACACGAGCCTCTCTTAAGGGGGAGGTTCCTCAGGCCTCTTTTCAAGGCCCCATCCTATTTTGCCTCCCCATGTAATTCATGGGATGCTTCATCTCTCAAAAAACTCCTCCCTCTGCTATTCCAACAACACTAAATTCTCCATTTTCTGTCACTCAGGTTGAGGATTTGGCTTGTCTCGCTGACATCTATCTGACATATCTGGCCTCTACCTTGAGCGCAACTTGAACGAGACTTTGCTGCACCTTTCCACTGCCAAATACAATCCACTCACTGTTGATGTCACGGTGCCCAAACAAATCCTGACTCCACAAACACCTTTCGGTGTGCTCTCCATGACTTCCACTGACACACATAGGTACACTGAGTGCCCAGGTCTTTTATTTGTCTTCCATCTAAGACTGCAGCTACTATTCTAGGCTCTTGAAGTAATTTCTTTAGCTTCAACAGTGCCTGCAAGGTAATTCCTGTCTTTCATAGTAAAATAAAATAAATGTCTCCAAGAAATATGTTATCCTACCCCCACTTGAGTCATGTTCTGCAATATATTATTTCTCTGGTTCCTCATATTCTTTGATTTACTTCAACCTGCACAGTTTCTTTATTTATTCATATCTTTTTTTTTTACTTACTTAATAGTTATGTCTCTTTCTTGATTATTGTACATCAACATGATCAAAACTTTAATTCTGATGTCTTAAAAAGAGATCATTTACCCCTGTAGTTGCTGTTAAATCTCTCTTGATGAGGATACTTTCCTAGATACAACTTTATTTTGCATATTGCATGTTATAGCTCAAAAATGGAATGGCTTCAAAATGGCCATTTTAGCCATTCGGTTCTGGTCTCTCAGAAGAAAGACTCAATTCAGAATGACTATAAAGGTTATTTTTTTCTGATTAATATATATTAACTAATCAGCTAAATTAATAAAAAATACATATATAATTAAAAAAATATATATACAGTATATAGATAGTCATGATGGAAAAATGTAGCAATTCTTATGTGGGCCTCTAAAATAAAACAAAAATTGAAAAGTTATTTTTGCTATCTGTAACATATGGTCACTATTAGAACACCTCTGTATCATCTAATTACAATTTATGGACATCTCATCGTCTTTATCCTTCAACAGTCTCAGTATCTGACTCCTGCCAACACTGCCCAAGTACACAAACACAATCTTGCTCCAGTTTTTCATTTTCTCTCCACTTTGTTCTTTTTTTTTTAGCTCACTATTTTTAGTTCCCATCATTTCAGGTCAATAACAAGGATTACTTCTTGCAGGCTTTTCTCCTAACTTTCTGGAACTTTTAGGCCTCTGTATATCCTAATATTATCAGATAATAATGCTCTTCCTCCTGAAGGCAAGAAATCAGCCTCTCCCTTCCAGTTTTATGAACTTATAGCAGATGGATCGCTTAGTTGAGTTATTAAGTGGAAAAAATGGATGTGTATTTGTTTTAATTATTTCATACACAGTAGGTCTTAAAATCACTCTTTCTTGACATTTACACACATGAGCTATTCAAGACACACGCAGCTCTTTACGAGTATACAAGTGAATGAGTGTTGGATTTGATGGAACATGTGCTAATATGACAAGACTACAAGCAGGCTGAGAATGACTTATGTGTGCAGGCAATTTGCAAAGGTCTGTGAGTGTGTGATGAGACGATTAAGGCCTTGTGCAAACATGATGATCATGAAGATATGATTTGATACCTTATGATGTGCCTGTGGTGTCAAATAAAGTAAAGAGTAATTGTACGCGAAAAGAGAAGAAAATTCTAATTTCAGCTTTAAATGATAGAGGTCTGTTGTAATTATCAGTGATGCAGATCGGACACAAACAGACACACACTGTTATAACTACCATTGTAAGCACACATATTATTATCTCTTTGGTGTCATCCTCAGCCATGCACATACACATATAAATGTAGTGAATCTCCCGAGCACAATGACAATACTTCAGGCTTTGTGTGATATTGCAGACTTTTTGAGCAAAATCATAGGCAGACATAATTATTATTATTTACACCAGCAGCTGTTACAACTTATGTTAAAAAGATGCAGAACGGTTCGGATTAAAGGCCCTTTAATATCTGCCATGTTTGTTGCTGTTGAGTGAAAGTCAGTTGGGCATAAAACATCTTCTGACCTGAGAGAGGTAAGCTTGGAGAGCAAAAGTGGTGTTTTGAAGTCAGTCCAAATAGAGGAAAATAGGCAGGAAATCATGTGTTTAATCTGGTTAAATGTCAGTTTCCTGCACTACTCTAAAATGTCTTGGAAATAGCCAAATTACTTTATAATACCAAGTGAACAAAGGGCAGAGCAAATTGCATATGTAGTCAATCTCTGACTAAATGACCTGTGAAATCGAAACATGACAAAAGTTTTTGACATTTCTTTCATGGTGCAAAACACGAAGAGAAAACTGAGAATATTCAGTAGAAAATGAAAAATATTTTAAGCATGTTTTCAATGCATAATGCATTACACAGTTTTATTTTAAAAGACAATGATTCCCTGATAACCAACTGTGCAACTACACATACCTTTGCAGTAAGATAAAATATGTAAAATATATCAATGTTTGCAAGTACATGGAGATCAATTCAGTTGAACAAAGCAATAACTTGAATTCTTCATATAAACATGCGGATACATATAATTACATCTCTTAGCCTGAAGGAAACAGCAAAGTTGTTTTTTGGCATTACATCATTTTTTTATTTCTATGTTTTTGACACTACTATCAAATTAAAATTGAATTTAATTGACTTAATGATGATTTAAAACATGCAACCTCCAGTTCACTGCTAGCTTCTGCTCTGGTTTAATCTTTTAAACCTAAAGCAAATGAACATGCAATCAGTAATATAAGAAGTACCTTCATGCCAGTAAAATTAAAAAGCTATTGAATTCAGATACATTTTGCCAGCAGCCGACAATTTGATTTAACTGTTAATTGATAGGGTAATATTTCCACCCTAAGATTACCTTGAAAAAGTCAACTTCAGAGAAATCAATTACACATAGATAATGTCTTTTGTTTGTCTTTCTTCTTTCTCAGTCTTCTTCACTTAGTCGACACCCTGTGGGATAAATCAATTTACAACCAATTGAAATATCCAGACAAGTAGCTGAGCATGGCTCAATTTAGGTTTTTACAGAAAGCATATACATGCTCTGTGTTGTTTATTTATGGTTTTCACATATTTCAGGGTGAACTCTTGTGGTTCTCCAGCACTGGACAGAGAAACTGGCTGCCTGTGGAGAGACACACCCTGACTGTCTGCACATGCATTTATATTGATGTTGTCCTGAAAGAAAGACAACTGGAGGCCATGATCAAATATATTTTCAACTTTAAAAGGATGTGGCAACGTCCTACATCAGCACACTTCCACTTAGACCCGTCTGTTAGTCTCACTTGGCTGCTCTTTCCTCCCCTAGGAGAAACTCCGTAAAAGACGAGACGTTTTTTTTTTTTTTTGTTGCGGAATACACACGTGCAGGTGCATCCATGCCTGCCATTTGCACACACATGCGCATGAATGTAGACAGGCATTTACTAAAATGAGAGGCAGACTCATGATCCCTCAACCCCTTTCTGAAAACTGACATTGTTTGGTGGGGTGTGATGCCAAATTCTGGTCAAATCAAATACAATCACACACACGTATGCTGTGCAGTGGCACAGATAGGGGCTAACATACTGTATCAGGTAAGCACTAAGTGTTGCCAGCCGGATAGGTAGGATTTGTTAGAATGGCCACATTTTGCCAAAAAACCTTCAATACATGTCAGTAAAGAAAATACACAGAAACAAACAGCTTTCAGTTTGTGTTTTCCGACGGCTGGTTAGCTGCACTGGTTAGCTGCAAGTTACTGGCCTGAGGTAAAGGAGACCTCATGAGACCACACAAAAAACTAAAACAACAACAAACAACCTCAAACATTTCTGTCGTTTTGTATCCGTTGTACAAAATGTTCAATGCAGGATTGTCTGGAGCACGCATTGTAAATGTAGAGGAAAATCCTGCCTCGGAGTTGTATTGATTCCAGTGCTCCGGTCCACCGTGTGTATGCGATTGCACCGGTGTGTGTGTGTGTGTGTGTGGAAATGTGATTGTTTATACTGTTGCGCGTGTGTGTATGTGCATGCCCTCTGCATCGATCCCCCACTTTGTTCCAATTATCAGTCAGGGTATGGGGCCTAATGCTGCTATTCACACAAGCGTTAGGGCAACAGAGGCAACCACATCTGAGAACGAAGGCTTAATGTAGGAGAGTAGGAGGAAGAGTGAGGAGGAAGAGGACAACGATACAGAGCTGAAGGAAAGGAGAAGAAAGAACATGATATGATGCAATAAATAAAAAAGATTATTTTTTCTCAGATTGGACGGCAGATGCCTGTGCAGCTTCTATACCGTGAATCTCCAAGCCTCACCTTGGGTTAGTCAGTCAGGACAAAAGAGGAACATGATGTGTGTTATTAATGCTATTTCCAAAGCTTTCAGCCATTATGTAAACCCTTTTTCAAATAAGTGAATAAAAGTAAATTCTAGCAATTTCTTCGTGACACGGGGCAAAGATACACATCATTTGTAAATGTCTTAAAGCTGACTGATGACTTCAGCTTTTTATCGTCAGGTCATTGGCTACAGCCACATGACCTGACGATAATGAAGGGTCAGCGTTATGATTGCATGATGATAGCATTTGTAATCGCATATAGAGATTGTGTCATTCACTATTCTTATTTCAAAACCCTGTGTTCCAAGGGTAAGAGTGCTCACAGTTATTAGCTGAGTGAGAATTCAGAGGGAGAAACTCTGTCTGTACTTTCCAAAAGAACAGCAATTATTTTTAATGTCACACAACTGAGATTTTCTTATAGTCACTTTTGTATTCATGCCACAAGACATTAGTTATTAATGCTTCTGTGCATGTACACATGCTGACTGGTCTTTTCTCTGGGTTTCAATTGGACACCCACAGTGTGGATTAAAAGATTTAGTGCAGTTACACATTGATTTTCTTATTCTCACTCTACACACACTCCTGTCTGTATATTTGTGAGTGTACAGAAGTGCCATGCAGCTCCTCAGTAATCAATTGTAACCCATAAATCCTGGGTTGGAGGTCATCATTGTGGACATAAAGAACAGCTGCTATTGATCACCTTTTCAGTTATCTTTTCAGTTTTGAAGAAAATGGAGAGACATCAATGAGAATCTTAAATTCAAATCATTATTGCAGGCTATCACTTGGTGGCCAATATTAAGTATTGTGCAAGCTAGAAAGGAAAGGGTATGGGAAAATCTGAAGGAAGGAAATAGGGAGAAACATAACGCTAAGGAAAGGGAAAATGAGATGCATTTGTGTCAATTTGTGAGTGTGTTTGCTAGTGGGGATCAAAATCTCTCTTGCGGTTTGAGCAGCATTGTTTGATTCCACTGATTCCACAGTAAGAGCCGCCAGGGGCTTGTTGCCAAGGATCAGCCAATTGAATTAGGGATTTGCTGTTCCCTCCTCAGTCCAACCCTCCTGACCGTTTCCTGTTTCTAGGTATCCCTGAGGACCTTTCCTCTCCATTCAGCTGTGGACTGTAATTGTATTTAGGATGCCTGTTCAGAGCCCAATGGAATACACCACAAGGAGAGAGAGAGAGAGAGACAAAGAGAGATAGAAAGAGAGGTGAAAGGATGACTAAACATGACAGTGGAAATAAATAAGAAGAAAAAGAATAACGAAAGGAGGACATTCTTAAAGATGGATGTCTATAGAGGGTAGGGGTGGGGATGGGGATGCAGGGATAGACAGACTATCCACCCATCCAAATGGAACACAAGGTCATTGTTCTCATTAGGTTTCCAAGCCTGAATAACCAAGGCTGGTTGGAGACAGTTTGGTGTAAGTACTGCAGTGCCGATGCTATAAAGCAGGAACCTAATAGGCTATTATATCCAAAGACATTAGGGTGGTAGCAAAATGATTTTCCTTCACCCTCCACCCAATTTAGAAGCAGCCGTGGTATTATATCTCATAGTAACTATTATATATCAAGTCTACAGCATTAAAAATAGCCCTGAGTATGCCATTAGGACACATGCCTTTTCAGATACATGTATTACATTACAATCAAACCAGCCATTTTAATAACAATAGACTGATTTATCCTAATTTATAGACGACATGTCTCCCGTCTGTGTCTGGAAGTTTGCATAATAACACTGTGTTAATAAAGTGTGAATTAATTCACAACATGGGCATAATTATCAATATAAATTTAAATGAAAATGCATTCCTAATATTAACATAACAGCAGGTGCAATGCATTCTGTGCCCTCTGACATTGATGTATCCTGTTTAGTGAAATATCACCTCACCTGCTCGAAGACCTTTTTGCTTTAGACCCCCTGAAGGTCTTTCTCTCATAACCACCCACTGGTGGCCTCTCTGAATGCAGAAGCTGGACACAATATTATGAACAACTGTGCAATTTAATATAAGTCCTTTCAATGGAACTTGAGGTACCTTTGTCAGTAGCTTGGTATTGTAAGTGTTCATTGTGTTGCACTATAATGCCATTCAACATACAAAAGCACATTCATTTTACAGGGAGGGGCGGGAGCATATTAAACTGCATTTTTTTCTGCTTTCAGCCACAAATGAGAACAAACACAACAGGAGTCAGGGTCTTACTGTATCTCACAAAGGGAGTTCAACATAGTCAACTTTAAATTGATTACTGTGTTTACTATAGAATAAGAGAATGATTAGAGAAATCAAATAGAGTATAATGGGTAGACTATATACAATTCTGGTTATTATTATTATTATAGGCCTGTAAGCCTCACTATATACATTTCAGCACACATTCTCATTATTGTGAGTAGCCAATAGCCTGTAAATTAGTTTTGCACATTTGGCAATGAAGTACACATTTGTTTTGCTCATTGGGGCAACGCTTAATAGGCTTTTGCTTGTTTTTCTGGTCAAGACATGATTGATTCTGTTCTTCACAACATAAACCCTTCCTTCACCCAATCAGAAAACAAAAATGTATTTCTAAATCAATTGTATTTGCTTATTTGATGTGTATAGCACATAATTAAAGTAGTAATTTCCAGGGCCTGGGAAAATTCCTGATTGATCCATATCTGGTCATGCGCATACTACCCACTTCTGACCCCAGAAAATACTCAGTTAACATTGAAAGAGGCAATACACAAATTACTATATGTATCTAGACTGTTCAGGTAAATGTGACACTTACAAAATGTATTTTCAAAAGTAAAAAAGATAAGAACGCAACTGCCAGTCAGTTGGAGCATCAATAATCATGTTCACTCTATTGTACATCAGATAATTCTCAATGCTTAGCAACTCAATGCTGCTGTCTGCTCTTGCTTGAGTGACATATCTGCCAGACAATGAAGCTGAATGTATTTTGATTGGAGCACATTGTTCAGCTCTGACTCAGACTGTCACCTTCCAGCTACATCTGGAGTGGAGATCCAGCTTGACAGGCAAAGAGACAGAGGTTCACACTTGCAGGAATGATTTATTCAAAACTCAGTGCGCTTGTAACTTTCAGCACAATGAAGTATTGTATCACTATCACACATTTTATCCCACACTTGTTCACACCATAGCATTTGTGACTCCTTAAATTCAATAATTGCAGGTGTGTTTCTGGTCTCATGTCTGTGAATGTGTGTCCGACTATGGCTTTCACCCCCTGGCCCACAACCAATGGGACCATAAAGGTATCTTTGGTGTTGCCCAACAGTTTTGTCTGACATGTGTTGGTCAGGGTCTGTCCTTCTGTTGCACCGCTTGGATCAAAGGGGGAAGCCACTCCACCCATCTGTGTCACATTTAATTTTTTTGCAGGCACGACAGGCCTTGATGGCGAGGGCGTGACACAGACACACGCGTCTGCCCTCAAAACGAACACACGCGCACACAGCAGAAAGAAGTGAGAGTATACAATATGCCAGGAGATGATACAAAGCTAATTCAGGTCAATTGATGATTAGCAAAGAGAAGAATCAGGCATCAACATGGAGCTTCAACAACCACAGGTGAAAGCATATGGCATATTCCACTCCTTCCTCCATTGCTCTAATTCTTTCTCTCTCCACTGAAGATGAGAGCCCTCCCTGGTCTTGCTTTGATGACCAGGTGCTGGACAGGTGGTGTGGAGTGACAGGAGGTAGCTCTGCATGTGTGTGTGTGCATGTTTGTTTGTGTGATTGTATGTGTGTGTGTGTGTGTGTGTGTTGCCGCGATAGAGGAAAATCCATGCCCACAGTAATGAGAGGGGTGCCAACTGCTCTTCCATCTGGCATTGAGAAAACTTTCTCTTTCTCTTTCCCTCATTTCTTTCTCACCCCCTACACTTCTCATCATCTGTTCATTTGCTTCTACTTCAGCATCATCCGTTTTGACATTTTCAGATGATGTAAACACTCGACTACCCACACGCACTTCATTCTAGCCCAACACATTAGACCTGAGAAATTCAAGCTACACCTCCCACTGAATTTGAAATTGGTACACCGGCTACTTACAAATGGAGCCAATTGGCAATAACATCTGGTTACGAAATATCTGTTGGTTAATGTACTGTACTGTTGTTGTGCTTGGGAATTTGGTTTTCATGCCTCTGCTTCTTTTTTTTTTTTTTTTTTTTTTAACTCCCTGCAGCCAACTTAAGGCTGGTTCAGCTGCAGCAATTCATTTGACAAACACACTGCACTGAAGCAAAGACTCACTATGCATGCTGATGCATTGGGATTACAGTACGTTTGCTGAAATCTCGCACAAACAAAACTAAGCGGCCTCAAACAAAATGCACAAACTTTGTGCTAAATCAGTATTGTTGGTTAGAATTTGGGATTCTACCAGTTTACACAACACATAAATAGGGAGTGATAAAGTCACTGGACACACACAGCTAACAAAGAGTGTCGCAATATACCGGTATTGACGTTAACCGTGATATTTAAAAAATTAAATATTGGTATCATGTTAATAATATACAAATTATAATATCATGGAAATACTCTAGCAGATAATAATTATATGCTTCTGTACAGTTATGGCTCTCTCCACCTCCCTACACTCTTATTTTGAGTTGAGTTAATTTGCCAAAAAAAACAGACAAAACGCATAATAAACAATATTAACGATGAATTTAACTGATAGCTGATAGCAAATTTTCTATAGATAATATTGTTATTGTGAATTATTTTGGCCCGATAATCGTGTAGTTTTGATATTTTGACAGCCCGACTTAGAACCAGAACCTAAGAATATTTTTTTAAGAAAGTTAAGAAAAAAGTTATCTTTTGAGAAAAAACCTTATCTTGGAAAGTCATGTAAACTGTATTGGAAACGGTCAATTTATGCAGTCATTATTGGCCTAAACATGTTCTATGACTAGCACAGCTGTTTGATAGGTAAAAGACGCATAATATGACTGTCTGAAAGGATAATGATTATATTCCCTTTCACTCACACCTTTACCACATCATGTAATACGCGTATATAAAAGGAAATAGCTTACAACACATACCCGCCCCCTTGCCGTGTCACACACACACACACACACACACACACACACACACAGTGGAGAAAGACAGGCGGACAGACTTGCTTGCATATAACACACATTAATTGACTTTCCAGCTTCTTCCTAGGCATTTTGAGTGACAGGGGCCGCCAGGGGAGATGGGTAATGATGAGGCAGCTGGCAAATGGGCTGATGGGTAATGAGGGACCCGGTGCTGGCAGCTGATGGTTAGATGCTGAATTAAACAGCGTCCACTGTGTGCTAACTATGCTATATACATTCAATATGCTAAATGTCAATATAGTGAAACCTGGAACATCAAACTAACTTCCTCTGTCACTTGTCATATTGTTGTATTATATGAATAATTAATCAGCATCACAGAAATGTTTTTTTACACTGCCTGTTTCTTTGCTGCTAGGGTGATGCCAATCACTTATATATACAGTAAATCACACATATTTAAAACTGGAAGCTCCAATACTTGTGATTGTGCGGATGACTTAGAAAACTAACAGCTGTGTCAATGCCATTCCCGGATGATCTGTTTGCCCCCTCCCTATATATATTTTACACAATCAATACCACAAATAAATAAAAAAGTTTTCAAAGCCACTTTCCATGAGTGGTGCAGAGTGCCATTTCTGTTTACTCTACATTACGCAGACTATGTCAACTCTACTTCTGCGGTTTGAAAGCAGCACTTGTTCAACACATGCACGCAACTTTTCATTCTGACAAATCCAACATGACCCTCCATTTCACCATCTGTTCGATATCAACAGCTAACAATTATTTTTTTTTATTTTTTCATGCTCCTGATTGCCTTCCCTTTCGGCTGCTCTCTTTGAGAAACAAAATAGAGAAAACTAATTCTGTTCCATAAAATGGTTTGAACAATAAGACAGTGCTGGGTTATTTCAAATAGTTGTCATGGCTTTACAATGTTAGCGCCTTACACAACTATGTGACATTTAGAGCTCATTTATACGAGTACACCTTCAGTGGTGGGACAGGTTTTTGCTTGGGTAGCAGGATAGCCCTACACAAAGCCTTTTAAGCTTAAACACCTCCCTTGGGTCTGGGATATTCTCTTTTAGCTGACTGCTACTGTACTGTAGATGTTCAGTATCCTCCACGGGGCACTGGTATACAGAGAAGTCAAGCACAACGAACATGACCATTTGGCAGTGTGTACCACCAGGATTTTCGGAGCACAATACATACCCTATATGAGCAACAGACTTTGGAGCGCAACACATAGCACATTTGAGCAACAGACATGGGATATTAACATTATTGACCCGGCACCTATGCTTTACACTATGACAAATGGCTCTCTGTGACTATGTTAGCATGGCTGTGTGTGGGAGCGCATACTGTATGTGTGCACTCAAATGAACCCAATACTGGATACCCAATACCCAATATATCTCCTAAACTCACACTGTTAAGCTGATCTAGGGTCAGCACAAAAAACATGCACTAAAATCTTTGATGTTGTTATTATTGAATTTACTCCATTCGTATGAAAATGATTGGTTATTTTTGATAAATCTATGTGTGCGTGACATAGGTCATTTTTCTAGACTTCCTTGTACATATGATGATATTGAATCCAGGTGGGTAATAGGTCCAGAGCTGAATGAAAATTTACTGCTTAGCTCTTCACACGCTGGTCCCATCCAACACTAAACAAAGCCAGTTAAACTGACAGCACAGGACTAATATTAAACCTTTTCATTGGACTGCATTTTATTGTGGTGGATGGTAAGATCTTATGAGGTACCACAAGGTGTATTTCTCCAGGCCTTGGGTAGTTAAAGAGATAAAGGGGTGGCTGCTGCTCTTGCCTTGGGTGCTTAGAGACACTGGCAGACATTGTCCATTTGGGATGCCATTAGAATGATGTAGTATCAAGCTTTCTGCTGACAATAGCAGGGACCTTATATGTTCTCTGTTTATTATTGGCCATTACAGATATTTACTGCGGCCACCATCAGTGGCTTGACCCCTGAAAGCTTCCCACTAACCTCTAACTCCTAACTAACTATGGCCCCGTCTCCAAAGAACACCTTTTTTTAAAATACCACTGTTAAACAGATGCTTGAGTTCCTGCTGCTCCGGGCGTCTGCTTTTCCTTTTAGTGTAGTCACACAGCACTGGGAGAATGACACTTTTTGTTTAAAGGTCTACAGTTTTAATTGCTTGTGCTTGACACTCTGAGCATACTCACAGGCTTAGTTTTTAGCACAAGCAAACATTCAGCAGTGATTTGTTTCTTTTCTCATTTTGATGCCTGTGGGTGCAACATATTGGCACTTGCACACAGCTTAAATAGGCTAGATATAATGAGCAAACACATTTGTGTGTATTTATATTCAGAACTATTGGGTTAAAAGGAATGCAGTCTTAATTCCCTGGTACGTGTAGAATGAAAAAGTGTCACATTTTGGCCTATTTAATTGAAATATTGTCACGTTTGTTTGAGTATTGCTCCTCAAAAACAAGATGGTACATGTGAGGGGATTTACTGTTATGGATAATACAATTGAACCACATCAAGTATATCAAATCTTTCTCATCTCAAATTCATATCTACCAAGTTCACGTTTCCTGATTTCGTTTTTTCATCTAAACTCTTACAGAGGAGGGGATTAAAGAGACACTCTCTGCTAATAAGCCATTCAGGAAAGTTTAACTCAGCTAAAAAACTGCTCAACAAACACAATCCTCTGGAGAAAAGTCCTACCATACTGTATAGCTTTGTCTGTCCAAGGCCCTGTCCACAACAGGGTCAACAGGCAATGCCAAGGTTTGGCAGGTCATTATTCTGCTGCTAAAATAAGATTTTGTATGTTTTGAATGTTAGTATACTTGGCTCTGAGGCATAACATGACATCATGACTGTATGGCAATCCAGTTGAAAGAGAAATAAGGGATTAATGACAAAAGAAATGTAGCTTTTAGAGCGAATTAGTAAAAATAGGTGCCGCATTTCTGAGGTTGCCAGAAACCTATGACATCCCATTTAAATTCTGTTGGTGATTCTTACCTTAAATGTGGTATAAAAAAAGAAGGTAGGACTGCGAAGAATGATTGACTCTTATCATCAAAAAAAATCTTATAGGAAAAGATAGATCAGTTAGTGACTAGAATGAGGCAGAGAGAGATATGCAGTAGCTACATATAAATGTCACAATGGATGCCAAAAACTTGGTAGTGAAAGTGATTTAGAACTTCTCCATCACAAATCCAATTTCTTTGATATTCAGCGAGAAAAATATAATTTTGGCCTCAATTTTCACTTCTGAGGACTGAATGTAATATTAGCAGCATCACTAATGTCGAGTTACCTTCCAGGCAAAAATGCTTTGATCAAGTGGGGGACAAACGGATGTGTTCAAGGGGAGTGAAACCAAGTCGGATAGCAGCCTTTTGTCAGAGGACAGGAAATTGTGCGCTTACCTGTTGATGGAACAAGAGCAGCCAGGTAACAGTCAGGCCAGCAGGGAGAGGAAATGAAAGACAAAAAGAGAGAAGAGAAGAGGATTATTGTCCACAAAACATGCCAAGAGTAATGAAATAGTTTTTTTTTTGTTTGTTGCTAAATTAAAAGACCATTGCAACAGGACAACCATGTCTATGATAATTCATTCACTGTTGCTTCGATGGTATTGTTAAAAGAGGACAAGGCTATCTCTGCTATGTGTGTGCGTTATTGTGTGTGTGTTTCTTGGCTCGGCAACAAGTTAGCCATCAAGGTAACAACAGATGTACCTATACCTGTGCCTGCACTCAGTAAAGAGACCTGGCTCTTTTCGGGGCGGGCCTGGTGTGTGTTTAACCGTGTTTGCATAAAATGAAAGAAGTGCATACAGTATTGAAATCCTCCCCGTGTCTCATTAGAGTGACGTTAAGTGAAGCTCAGGAAAGGAGCCTGGTGAAAAAGAAAGAAAGCGGGAAGCGAAAAGCACACATCGTTCTTCCCAGGGCACCAAGGGAAAAAGCTTAAATGCTGGGACACCAAACTGCAGTGACACCCCAGCCTTGATTGGTTGCTTTAACTGACTGGAATGTATCGTAAGCTGGCAACAGCTGTTGTGTTTTAAGTCTATTAGTTTTTGGGGAATATTACATTTTAAATGAATTATGTTGTGTAAATGACTCGCTGATCTCCCCCGGATTCAAGAGGAGAGAGAAGATAATCCACTCCGCCTCTCCCTTTCTTTGCGCTCTCTCCCTTTGTTTACACTAAGCTGTGCCCCCGGAGGAAGGATAAGAGGGTTTAGTGAGGGGTTGCAGTGTGTGATGTCACATACACACGCACAGGCCTGGATACACACGTCGCATTCATTGAAGAGAACGAATGATCACGTTTGTGTAATTAAATAATTAAGGTTACAAATTAGTTTTCTGAAAAAGTGGTTTAACAGGCATTTTCACTACAGGTAAAGCCAAATTAACAAAACCCTCTTTATGTATTCATCTTGTTAACAACAAAACTACAAAGTAATTCTATCTAGGCTGATTACTCTGCAGGACTGCCATCAACCACACTCTTGGCAGTGCACCTAAACTCTATTTCCTCCGGTGAGAAATAGTCCCACTTAACAGATAATGTTATTTTGACTGTGTGTGGCTGTAGTGTGGATGTGTAAGGTGGTGTGTCTGTCAGAGTGCAGCATGTGCAGGTGGCAGGTACGGTCAGTCAATACAACAGTTGTCAGGATCAGCTGACAGGAAAGAGGAACGATTGACTATCGACAAGGCTGGACGAATGAAATGAAACCGGACATTACTTCCAGAAGTTAACAGGACCAGTGGACACAGAACTTTAGATTTAAACAGTTTCTGGCAGCGTGCGCTTGTACAGAAAAATGTGTCTGTCTCTCTGTTTGCCTGCTTCCTCTGTGGGGAAGAAGAGCTGACACACAGACACGTCATCCAAAGGAGAGAGGGAGACAGAGAGAGAAGAAAAACAGCTCTCATTAGGGACCCTCTGCAGGGCGGACCCCAGGGGCAGGGACGTGACTGAAGCACCAATGGCTGAAACATGACTTTGAACCTGAGGCATGTTTAATAGCTGTCAAAACTTGTAAATCAACATTTAACATCAAAAGCAGTCTCTTGCAGCAGGTCTTACTTCACCCCAGGCCATAGTCTCCCGTAAAAAAACAAAACATTTGGACTCATGCATGCTTTTGTGGTAAACCTGAATTTTGCTCAATTGGTAAATATTTATTTTTATTTTTTTTGGATGTGAGATGCATTTACGTTGCTGAGCGAGTGAACTGTTGTGCATCTTTTTTTGCTTATTTTTACATTTCAGTGAAGCCCATTAGAAACTAAGGAAGCTAGCTTACATAAAACTACTGTAATGTTGCAACTAACAATTATTTTCATTATTGATTAATCTGTAAAAAACTTTTTTTAAGTGATAAATTGTTTAGTTTATAACATGTCAGAAAAAGTGCCAATAATGCCAAATAAATCATTTCCAAAGATAGCGTCTTCAAATTGCTTTTCTCCAAAATTGTACATATATACTAGATATTAAATACAAATAATATAAAACAAAGAGAAGCAGGAAATACTCACATTTGAGGAGCTAGAAAACACTTTTACTTTTAATAAATTCATTTAAAAAATCATCAAATATGAAAATTGCTGAGTAAAACTTTTCTGCCAATTGACTTATTGATTCATTCAGAGAAACTACGACAATAGCTGACAAATTTACTCCCACTGGATTACCAGATTTTGTGCAGACAGTGCAACATTCAGCCATTTGAAAATAGTCCGACAATTGGCTATATTTCAAATTTTCTATTAAGTTGCTAAAGAAAACCTGAACCTAAAACTGCAATATTGGTCTGAAATTGCGGTGGCGCCTGCAACTCATTAATATTGGAAAGCGTTGGTACTTATGTTTTGAAATAGGGTACTAAAAATAAGCGAATATATGGCTTCATTCATTAAATAATCACTCCCATATTGATGTTTTCAAACATCTGTTGTGTTTGCTCATCAGGCCTAAAGTGGAAGTTCGGTATTGAGTGTAATCAATAGCTTTCTAATTACAAATCAACCAGGGGACAGCTGTTAGTCACTTAAAAGGCAAATATAATACAACCACCAGATGCTTTACTGCGTGTGTTTGTGTGAGCATCTGCGTGCGCATTTAAGGCAATGTAATTTTTCTGTTTTGTTTGTTGGAGTGTTGTTTTGATTTTCCACAATTTGTCAATGTCTAAACTGTAGGTAGAGCTTATCACCGGTAATAAACAGACTGCACATTCCGGAGGCAAACGCTGTCGCAGGTTCATTGCTTTTGAAGTTTTGTTGTTTAGCGGGTGACAAAAATAAAAATGTCGGAACTAAAGTAAATAATGCCACAAAATAGTTTTTCTGCTCGCTTGTGCGGCAGGTTCAGGGCATTTAGTTATGCAGGGATCTCGTGGTCATGGGCAAGAAAGAACAATTATTTACATACTTACATGTTTACTGATCTCAATCACTGAGTCACTTCCAGGCGATGAATTACAATCACACACGGAGCACTTTTGAACATGTTGCCACCCTAGACTAAAGGTTAACAAGTGCGAGGCTGAGACTGATTTACTGAGGTGTAATATTCAAGGTCTTAAAGTTAAAAAGTCAGAACCTGAGTGCCTCTCGGCAAACAATTAGTAAACAATATGTTGGTAAACAACTTAGAATTTGGCTGATTGACTATTCTTCAGGCATCGCTCTCCTACAACAAAAAGAATTTGCCAGATGCAAGATTGCCAGAAGTGTAACACAGAGGCAATGAGAGCTACAGAAATAAAAAAGAAATTAAAAATCATCAAGCCCAGATGCTTTCGCTCAACTAAATTAGCCATTTTAGATAAATGTGTTTGCTTTCGAACCAACACAGATGCACACGAATAAACTCAAACACACCAGCATGCACATAGATACACCCAGATACATGCCGTGTGCACATTTATACACGCAAACAACACCTAACTAGGTTGATGTGTTTTTGCATTTTCCAAAACAGCCCTAAAACAAATGTTTTAGGGCAATAGATTTATGGGGATGCAACAATTAATTGTTAATAATTAATTATCTGGGACGGTCTGACGTGGTGCAAAGTCTTGTATTTACTTATTTTCAATAATAATTGAAACAGCTAGGTGGCCAATCAGTCGGCAATGATGAATAACACAGTGGCAGGGTCACATGTGTCTGAAAACATTGCAAATGTATCGTGGCAGCAGGACCTGTACATTATATTATCAACACAAATCCACCAATCAATCTCCCGTCTTTACATAACGAGAGCCAGCGAGTCTTGAAGGCAATCTCTTACTATGATGAAGACTGATTTCTCATATCTGTATAAAATGCTACGTCAATGTGTGGGAAGCTGCATCGGCGGGCATAGTGTGTACCAACAAAGATTTCATGAGCACTTTTTCATCCTTGGACTTGAGTTCGGTGTACAGATGGCCCGCCTGTTGGAATTGTCATTCATACTCGCAGAGACTTTCAAGAGAGTGAGCTGCCAATATCTAAGCCGAGCTAAATAGAATCAATTAAATGGAAGATTTGTTGTCCCACATTTAAAATGTGGTGAGTCAAATGGCACATTTTATATTTCGGTTTTCTCAAAAAGAAGTCTGTGTGGAATCCCAAGTTTTTGCAACATTCAAACTGACGAATGCACACATACATTTCTGAGGTCTTAAAGATGATGAAATCAGTTTCAATTTGGACAGAGCTTTCCTTTTGTTCAGCCAGCGGCTCGTCCGTTGATTCTCCTCAGTTAACTACTCCTAATGGTTAATGGCTTGAATGAGTCCATTAATCCTTTGATTCATGTCCTTCTGTCTGGCAGCATCAAATCCAGCATCATTACCTCCCATTACAGCCAATGCTGACATTAGTGTCTGGTATACAGCAGCTATCTAATCACATTAAGAGTTTATGTAATTACAATCCTGAAAGACGCGAGGGAAACATGATTTGCAGAGATGAAGAATGCATGCGGTAACTTCAAAAGTCATTCATGGAATAAAAAGGAAAACAATTGACATTTGTAAATATATAAAGGCTGGTGCTTTGGGCACATGCATTGTAGGACGTTCCATCTTGTTTTTCATAATTCTTGATTTCCATCTGTAAAGATGTTATACTGTAGCTTGCGATTGTCTTAGTTTGTAGCCTCGTTAGTTTGCCGGCCCAACCTTTTCTATATATTAGACATTAAATTAAAGGAAATAACAGTAATCTAAGAAATTCCTCTTATTTTATTTTTTTTTTTCCAGTAGTGTCATTTATGTTGTTCTGGTGTGTTGATTGTTGAATTGTTAGTTACACAGAATAACATAAAGTGACACATGCTAGATGATAAATGACATATTGCAGACCATTTGATTCAAAATGATGACTTTTGTTTTGGTTAAATTTAGAATAGCTCACGCTGAGGCAAGCAGCTGGTGTTGTGGGATGAAGAAGGCATACGCCAAATGCTGAAATGATAATCACTTAGTCAAGGTAATTGCCAACTATTTTGATAATCAATTAAATATGTATTTACTGGTTTGCTGGTTCAACAAATGTGAGACATCTGTCCCATTATCTATAGTGAAGGCTTCCCTTCTTACCAGATGGGAACAATCCACAGCTCTGGAACAACAGTTAATGCCGGACATAAAACAGCGAGTTAACGCGTGTTTTGCCATTCGTCTTGGAAAAGCTTCTTTCACTTATATCAGCGAAGAACAACGTAACTGCCTTTAGGCTTGGAATATTCCTACAGTGGTGTTGATTTTTCCAATATTTGAACTTTATTTTTTTTCAGCAAGTACATAGCATTCAGGTACACTTTGCTCTTAAAAATGGAAGAGAACTGACATGCACCTTCAGACAGGAACATACTGTACATACTGTATGCGAGCATACAAGCCCATTTACTTCTCTTCTTCCTTTCACATCCATTGTGCCCGCACACAATCCTGAGTGACAACATAAAAATACCTCAGACGCATGAAAAGAAGGAAAATGTTTTGCCATAGCCATTTGCGCCATGCAAATGTCAATCAAAATAATGGAGGCATTTGATTTAAGGTATGTTATAGGTGCTAGTCTCATTCGTGGTTCCAAGCTGAAACGTAGTAATTAGTGTCTGTGGCGCTGTCGTGGTACACATGAAGGGGTTGGAAAAAGTACATATTTAGACACAGCAGGGAACCCCACCACTTTACATTTTCTTGAAAGTTTTTTTACTTTATTTGTGTTAGTGTGAATGGAGCTGGTATATTCATGTTCAGACTTGCAGCAGTTGATATGCCTACAGCACGATACTTTGTTGCCAAAGTTAAGAAGTTTTGCTGGTTCTGAAAAGTTTTTAATAGCAGTGAAAGGGCCAAAAAACAGTGTTTCACACTGAGGCACAAAGTAACTAGCAAATAAAAAGTTTTCAGAAAAAGTGCACAATTCAAAAGCACATTGTCTAAACATGCACAACATTATGCGAGATGTACTGTAAAGGAATGGAATGATTTTGGAAACCTGATCAGATGCTTCGTACACAAACTGCATACCTTTATGCACACGCACTGGTAATCATACTTAAGGTGGTGGGGGAAAAAGAAACACTTCGTTGTCCTTTTCTCTATCATTTACTTTTACATTTACATATTTTCTCATTTATTATCAGGCCCAAAATTGACCAGGAAAAGTTTTACACTGAAAACCGTTGTCTCATCATCATCATCCACCTCCTACCCCAACAAGCACATTTCGTGATCATGAAATACATGACCACACAAGCGAGCCACGAGAAGCACCCTGTGTTTACAACATGAATAACAGCTTTCACCGCTTGTCTCTTGCATGTGTGAAAGAGCGAAAGAGGGCTGTGTTGTTTTTTGCTGCCACTGCAGCCTCCCAGGCATGCGGTAGTGTTGATGTGACAATGGGTTTGAGATAGTGTGAGGCTGTATGCAGCTTTTTGGAGAGTGACTCAGCAAGAGCTTAATGAATGAACAAAGAAGAGACCAATGCGCATCTTGAGCCGAAAAGTCACCTGCATTCACCTCTGTTCTCGTGCACAGTTTATGTACGAATTATTGAGTGTGTGAGACAAAAAGGGAAAAAGAAATAGGAAGATGGAGCAGCTCAGCCTGTAGTCCATTATCACTTCCCATTTCCTTTCCATCTTTCTTGCCTTTTAGTACCATTTCTTCCAACTGGATTCTCTGTGGGGATGTGCTTTCACCCATATATTCACTCTGTTTCACCCTAACCATAGTGCTGTTTCCTCTCTATTTTCTGCATCCACAAGCCCTCTGGCTCTCTACCCCCTACCTCAGACAAGACAAGCATCTCAGTGCCTTGTCTGTTCAATATTTCATCGCTGGTGGGAGGATGTTTTATTTACCGTGCCCGGGACACCTGCAGTGACTCACTCACAACAGAGAGGCATCGAACAATACAGTATCTAGGGAGCGGAGGTCAAAGGGTTACAGCTGGGAGATCCAAAGTAAGAAAAGACAACCACTGGGAGGCCAGGGGTGTTGCGTGTACGCATGTGTGTGTGTGTGTGTGTGTACGAGTCATAGCGGTCATACAGAGAGGCCAGAGCAAAACAACACCGCAATTAGCTGGACAGGAAAGGCTTTTACAAACACATGGGAGCATGGGGTATGAAAGATTACCGATGTGTTACCTTATAAACATCCCCATCCCAGAGACAAATCTGGAGCTTCCAATAGTATCAATTCCCACTGTGTAATTCTCCCATCGCCTATTTATAAAATAGGTATCCAGTGCGGAGGAATACCAGTTCATTATGTGAACACAAATGTGGAGCTGCAGTGTCTGCTAGTTGGGAATTATCAGTTGAAACCTTTGGGGTCAGACAGACACAGACGTTTCGGGTAATTGCCAGCATTTACAGTAAATGGCACCTTTTTGAGAAAGGAAGAGTGACTTTATTTCATTCAGCGAAATCACCACATTTGTTACTATAGTTACAGCAGCACAATGAACACTAACTCGGAGGCTGTGGAAGTTGGCTGATTTGGACTTTGCGCAGAATGACACAGACACAAAGTTTATCAAAACAATGCGGGGGGCAAGGAATCAAATGTGATAAATCACATTTGCATTCTTTGTTTGAAGGCTGAACCAGCATTTGCAGTGTGGTAGAGCTGGAGGAGTGAAAACCTTTTGTAACAGACTTAACAGTTTACTTTGAAAAGGTATAAAGAGAGGACAGAAAGCTGGTAGGCGGAGGAAAACACACAGCGGAAGAGACACGGAGAACGGATGACCCCATTGTCTTAAGGATCATCTACTGTATAAATGGCCTTTAAAACAGATTCAAATGTACACAAAGACTAAACCCACCATTAATGTTACATGCTTTTTTATTAACACAAGAAAGCAACTAAATCTGAGCTTTTAACATCAGTGATGTTTGTAATGTACACAGAACAGGGAGTAAAGCCTGCACTGTTCATTTTAATCCGCTGAGAAAAAAACAAGTACTGTGTGTTGTTTTTATATTCATACCAGAGAGTTACAAAAAAAATGCATATTGTGCAATATTCTGAGTGAAATCATTAATGTTTCCATTTTACAAAAGTGATTGAATGCAAATTCTTTGAAATGAGTATATCCAGTATCCTTGCAGATGTAAGATTTCTGCGCAGAACGCAGAAGAGTGCACACAATTGTATATTCAGAAATACATCTGCGTTGGTTTGATGATGACCGAGAGACTTGTTTGTTTGTGCGTCTTACTGTTTCTCCATCTCAAATTGAACGGACAAGCTGGAAATGTACAGAAAGCACATGAAACTAAACTGTGGGCATCGCTGCTTTCAATGATCTTTTCAGAACTTTCTGTCTTATCTGTCCTTCAGATACAAGATGTACAGAGAAATTGTGAAAAAGCACAGCTTTAACACGGGTCGATCAAGGCGAGGCCTCTCAGATCAGGACATGATAGGTCACCGGACCCACGTAGGGAGAAGACATCATTTAGTGTTCAGAGCCCAACAAGAAAATACTTTTCATGGTCACGTCTGGGCATCAAGGCGTCTGTGCTCTTCCCCTGCCCAGACACACACTCAAGCTAATGATGGAGCCCAGAACCTGTCTCATCTGGCTGGAGACATTTGTAAGCCACCAACGCTCAACACACCTACGATAATACGTGGGCCAAAATGACGCAGCAAGTATGTAGCTAATCACTGATTAAAAAGTTTGCAAATGGCAGAGTACTTCAGAGGGACCAACAAATTGTTGTCACTAAAGTGATTCATTAATCAAGAAATCAAATCGTGTTATTCAAATGAAGTATGTTTGCACTCTGTTTTGATTTCGGGGTCGCAGTGGCGGTGGGGTATAAATGGCGCTAGTGAAACTATGCAGGCTTTTAAAAGTCCACCTGTGGATGCTGTAATGGCGCCGAGCTGTTTCATTGCTGCAATTCACGGATTGCATTTGGGAATTTACCGCGCTACACTACTTCCTGGTGCGGGGATCTTGATTACACTAGCTAAAGGCTGGCTCCTGTTTGTGACTTCTACTTTAGATAAAGTTAAAGTTCTCACTATGCTAGAAACACTTGGCAGTACCTGCATCTAGCTGCTGTTACTAAAACTCTTCCTGCAGATACGTCACAGTAAACGCCTTCCATTAAGGGAAAGGATTATGGCTGCCGATCGACAGGACCCCTGTTTATGTGAAACAGCTAGAGGAAGGGTTAGGTGGGAATTAAAAGCAAGCAGTAAGTTAACGTAGATGTATAAAATGTGATACAACACACTCATAGTACTGGGAACATCACAAATCAAGGCATGTCCATTACAATAGCCTGTTTCAAAAATGGCCTCCTCAGCTTAGGAAAATAACATGACCACCACGTGGGCATTTTACATTATCATGACACTTATCACTAGCACACGGCATCAGAGAGAGATCAATGGCTTAGCATCCTCTCCTACATGACCTCTTTTATAGAACTGATAAACAGTGAGTCCAGCTCCAACTTGCAACTCGAAGCAAAGTGGAACAAAGGCTGCTAATGAGATCAAAGTGGAGAGCTGTTTCCTCCCAGCTTGATTCATTCATGACACCAAACAGCCTATGTGTGATATCTTTTCAAAGAGCTACCCACATGTCACAAATTAGCTACTGACATGCCTCAAATTAGCCTTTGTTCTGCATTGAACCACACTGACTCTGAGTAATTGGGAGACTATGATGCAGGACGAGGGAAATGATGAGTGTGAGGCTAATACTGTACGTTTGAGAAAGAGAGAGAGAGAGAGAGAGAGAGAGAGAGAGAGAAAGAGAGAGAGAGAGAGAGAGAGAGAGAAAGAGAGAGAGAGAGAGAGAGAGAGAGAGAGAAAAATTCACATTCTTGGTCTTAATCACCATGTAAAAATCATTCAAAGTTTCACAGAGACAAGTTTGGTGTAAAAGCACACATTAAAAACGAATTAAGCTGGTAATTAAAAAAAAAAAAAAAACGAAGAACATGCTCTGTAATTCATACTTAAAAAATGCAATTAGTTCTTCCTTCACCTTAACGTACAATAAAGGAGGGATACAGGAGAAGGGAGAGAAAATATGACCAGCAGCTATTTCCAAAAGCAAATATTACAATAGAAGTCAGACATACGGTGTATAGCATAGCCTATACTCTAAATATAGGGATGTGAGTTAAATAGAAAAGGAGAGAGAAGCTAAATGTGAGGGTCTTTTGGCCCTGATCCTGATACAAGCCCTTCAATTATGTGTATCTGCTGATGCCAAGTAGGTTTAGCAATGTCTCCTCTACTCAAACAATGGCGCCCTTTTTTTTTTTTAAAGTCTACGAGTCTGTGCTTGGTGTTACAATATCATAGCATCACGTTCTGTTCAACAATATTGTCTCATCTTTAACTATTATCATAACTATTATTATGGAGCGCAGAGCAAAGTTTGGGTGAGCATGTATATGGAAAACAGAGATGCGGAGTGTCACGTCCATGGAAAAAAAACAGATTTGAAATGAACGTGGACATGCCACTCCACCACAAAAATCTCTAAATTGTTCTAGAGATTATTCTTCTGACAGTAAAGTAGTTAAAAATCAGGAATATAGGAAAAAAACAACCGCTGATCATCCCTTCAGTCGTCAATAAACGATCAAATCGTCCCAAGCCTAATGCAGTCTGATCCAATCCAATATAATATAGCGTCCTTATTCTTCTCAGTTGTATTTTGTTAGTCATTCTGCATTAGGTAAGACTGCTGTTGTGTTCCTACTGCAAAGACAACACTGGAAAGCAAAACACAAACCGTGAGGTATTAAACTTTCAAAGAGGTTTGTGCACCGCCACGTAAGCACACAGCACAGGCCAACTCTGCATAAGCTACTCTCAGAGAAACAGAGATCTGCCAAAAATTCAAAGAGCACACAAACAACATGCACATTCAGAGACTGTATAGGAGGAGGATTCCAAGGACGCAGCAGAAATGCAAGTGTTCTACAAAGCACAACAAAGAAACAAAAGACAGTTGACCTCTCTAGGAGGGGTATGTTTACCGACTGTTCAGGAAGGGTGGCTGAAGTTTAATGCATGATGTCCCCTCAATGTCTCTTTCAAACTATAACGTGTATGTTATGTTGCTCAAAGCTGTTTTCAGTCCTGTGGGTGTGTTAACTAGTGCTGAGTCTTGACCTGAGGGGTTTGCACTATGCGGCATCATGCATTTAGGGGCCGTTCACTGACATTTGGGTAAACCAGGTGCTGTCTGAGCATGCACTTACATGACATCCAAAATAGAGGAGATGTGGAAGAATAAATTGACCTTTCTGAACTATGCGGCCACTCCGAACGAACAACATAAACCTGACACAGAGCTGTACTGGAAACAAATGCAAACTGGTGCAACCTTTCTGGCTCGCACCACCCCCTTAAACAAAAACTGAGAGTTATCCAGACCTTGCACCACCAGGTGGACAACGTGTCGACAAAAAGGTTTTAACGACAGGGAACACAGTCACTTCAAACAGGCTTTGGGATCCTGCTGTTACCCTGGCTGGGCTTTTATCAAAACAACAACAATACCCAAAACGAACAGCAGACCAACAGGGAAAATGGATCGCAACATGAGACAGGGCTATTTTATCATCTTTTATAGCAAGGAAGTTACGGTTGACTATTGCCATCCGCGGAACCCCACTGTAGGAAACATTAACAGATAAATATGTCATGCTGTTTGCAGCTTTCTGCAGTAATGTGAATAAGAATCAATTTATTGTTGTGGGTTTTAATATACAAAACTCAGGCTATACTGTAGCCCTTTAAGGTGACTTTTTGGTTTATCAGGGGCACTTAACAGCCCCTAGAATGCTTGTACAGCATAGCATAGTGAATGGCTCAGCAGCATCTGCAGGGCTCAAATCACCTGAGGATTATAATGCACGTTAGATAGAAATTATGGATTGTTTGAAATACAGCATGTCAAACACAAGACCTCTCACCGAAGAAAGAGAGGGGACGGCAACATTATGCATCCGCTGGATGCAGCATCATTCATATTTACCTTTACATCAGTAATGGGGCTTTGTGATTGTGAATGCAACACATTAACACGTGTAATGTACTTATATTATCAAAACAACAGTAAACATCAGGTTTTAAAGTCAAACCCTCAGAATCAAAATGCAAAGGCTTTTTCTATAGATCTGCCACTTTGTTATGATTCAAAATGTATGCAGGAATAAATGCGTCGTAGATGAAAATATCTCCACTGAAAGCCTCTGTATGCCATCATCCAATAATTCAATGCTGCCGCAAGATCTCTCGCTGTTTTTCCACTGGATAAATGTGGTCTCCTGCTATTACTGCACGATCACATGATTGTTGCTCTTTTCTTACATGAATGCAACAAAGTCAGGCATTAGCGAAAGGATTTCTGAGAAATACAAGAAATTTCTCTGCCAGACTCCAAGTCAGAAGAAATAAGGCGATATTCTTCTTACAAATGCAAAGATGAAGTCATAAGCCACAAAAGGAACCCTTGGTAGATAGAGTCAGGGTTGTTACTGCTACAGCCTCGCTTGGACTGGTGTGACCAGTAGACTTTTCCACACTTGTGCATGTCGGACACTATGTTTTAGCATTTATTATTGTCCTGTAACTGCAGAAGTTACATAAAGACACTTTAAGCACCCAACTGCACACGGACATCCCCAGGTGGCTGTTGTCAAATGTGTTGATCAGTTTACGATATCCATGCAAATGAACGACTGAGATTGTGTGATTGCTACCTTTCAGTTCAATGCCTAAAGTTGTATCAAAGGAAATTCAAACAAAAATATGATTATCTGCCAACGCCTCTGCTCCCTGTCAGCAACAGGATCGCTCACTCGTGCTGTATTTGCTAACTTGAACTGAGCTATTGAGAGGAAATTTCCAAACTAAATGGGCATTCATTCGTGACTGCGTTCCATTGCTGCGACAGAAGGGGAGTGAGCTGGGGTCGCTGGTGTTGAGAAGGATTTCAGCAGGGCTGCAGGCAGGAGACGGACGCTGTGAGAGGACCGATGGGGGCAGAGAGCCCCTAATGCACTTCCTTTTAAATATGAAGCTGCACATTAAGCTTTCATAGGCTTCCCACCGCTCCTCTTATCTGGCAAAACTGGCGAGCAAAGCTGCACGCACACACTTGGGAGGACAGACAAATATCCATGCACACGCAGACAATGGATAAAGGCACGGCACAGTTTTGTGATTTTCTTTAAACAATGTAAGTGAACAGACAAATCGACAAACTTTGAATCTGTGGTGATACTGGAATAATAAAATATTAAAACAGCACAGATATATATATCTGTGCTTTTAGTATTGCATGATCTGGCCCCTTTTCCAAAGACAAAGATTATTGTAAAATCCTCCTTAAGCTTAAGAGTGTTTTCTTCCTTAAGTCTTGTAATTTTACTTCTTTTAATTCAACATTGTGTCTGTTTGATGGCTTCTACAATCAGCCTTACTTCAAGAATCACCCTCTGAAAGTTTTCCCTAGCCAAGGACTCAAGGCACCTGCAAGGCTGTCAGTGTATTCTTCACCCTTTGACATCAGTCATGCTTTTAGAAAAGGCGTCACTTTTCTTTCCAAATAGTGGATATCTCATTTTGGAATGAGGCTCTTCTTTCAGACATTCAGAGAATTGAGGTCGTTCAGGAGAATCAAATATTAAAAGCACTGAAAGGCATTGCATTTTTTTCTCCGCGTTCCACATTCCATTTGTTTACAGAGACTGAAATAACACAGTGGCAGCATTCATTTCTTTTCAGTGGGCGATTTTCAGGGTCACAGGTTCAGTCAGCTGAGTCTTCAGAATTCATAACTGTTTCACTAGCAGGGCAAAGAAACCCTGGAGATTTTGAGGTATTGATTTGGAGACCAGCTAAGAGAGCAAGTAGACACACACACACACACACACACACACACACACATATACACTTGATGTCAATATTATTAAGGGGGAATGGCATGGAATTGACTTTATAATATATCTTTCTATTTACACATTCTCGATGTGTTGCTATTTACAGAAAAGATGGACTCTGTTTTAAATGTGTATTTATTATTTTTACTTATTATTTATTTTACTATATATTATTATATGTCATTTAACTGAAGTGTAAGTGGGATACAAATCGAATCATAAAACTATGTGATTTTGAATTATAGCATTAGAAATAACTTAAATTTTTATCATTCCTTTTATCATTTGATTAAGGTAAAAATAAATTTAAAAAAAATCATAACTACTGCACAGTATATCAAATGTCTTTATAAACAGAAAAAATATAATTTTTGGAAGTGTAATGTTTGGCAGGGATAGTGTGTTGTTAGTGCACATGGGTGTCTGTTTATACATGTGAATATTTTTACAGACAGGTTAGCAAAAGAGTGTGTATTCTCAGAGCTGACAGCGTCCAAGCTAATCCTGTAAATCCAGACACGGAGATTGTGGCACGAACACACTGCCACTGCTGCAGAGAGAACTGCCAGTACACCCCATGTCTTTCACTGCTTCGCACTAAGTCTCTGCTCTCCTGTTTTATTCATGCTCCTTCTGTAAAGGAGAAAACCCAAGATCAGTTGTCTGTGTGTGCGCATGTGTGTATATTTGTGAGCCTATGTGCATGCAAGGTATGTGTGTGTTCCCGCTCATGTGCCTTTTAAAATAAATAAAATAAAAACTCAGCAGAGGAAGAATAACTACTGCTTTTGAAAATGTACTGAATAATCAATGATCAAAAGCTTTGATGGGGAAAAAAAACATGGATTCTGCAAAAGGTTTACCTTTCTGTATATATATACCCAACCAACATATGCCACCGCCGCTGCAGAAACACCTTTAAGCAGCACAACCCAAGTTATGCACGACCAATGACATTGTTCTAAGCCAACCCAGTAGAACCTTTTTTGAGTCCTACAGCACCACAGTAGATGTAGCGCTGGGTGATTGCTCTGGTGTTGCTGTATCAGTTTAAAAGGAGAAAAACAGAAAGGCCATGGACAGAATGGTACTGAATCAGGGAGACAGAACGACAGTAAGAAACAGAAATGAACAAAGACAGAAAAAGACGCAGAGAAAGAATAGAGGAGTCAGAGGGAGGTAGAGGGAGAGGCACAAAGAGAGAATGAGCAAGCGAGCGGGGAAGGGAGAGAGAGGTCCCTACTGAGCAGTGGCTGTTGAGTGAATTTATTTGAGCTGTGGCCTCTCAAGTGAATCCCCTGAATGGGAGTAAATAGACAGCAGGCACTACAAGGCGGCCTTGCCTCACATCAGCTGGTGAATGCAAGAGAGGAGGAAGATGGTAACGATACAAGCGCGCTAACAGGTTCACAAGCAGGGGAGACATAACAACACAACACAAAAAACAATATGGCAGCACACAGGATAAAGAAAACAAGTTATTTTGTCCTGGTTAAAGCAGCGAAAACACGAGAAGGAGCATGCAAGAGAATTATTCAATAGCACATTTAGAGTGGACAAATGTAGATACACATAAGATGAAATGTTTAACGGTTTAAAAAATCCGTTGTTAAATATCCTGTCTTGTCAACTTTCATTTGACAACAGATACAAGAATGGTAAGCATGCTATTTTTTTTTTTTATTCTAAAAAAACAACGTTTTATTTTTAATACACCAGTATGTCTGCCTTGGGCCAATTTGTGTTACCTTTACAAAAACAAGCCTACATTTTTCACAGAATTTCCAGTAAAGCACTTTTCCTCCCAAACACAAACTGAACAAAATAATAGAAAAACAGAATGCAGGCTCAGTAAAAGCATTGATGGGGCAGTATAGGATGATGACCATAAAAGTTACAGTTTTGGCTTCACAGCTTACGAGACTGGAGTACTTTTGCTCTGGTTCCAGACACAAAAGCCAGTCAGATAAGTAGCTTAAATATGGAGCTTCAATACAACAAAGATGCGCAATGGTTATTATGTCTTGCAATCAAGGAAGAGCAACTGACCTTATTATATAAAATGAAGTGGAGAGCATTGTTATTACCTACAGTAATGAACCTGAGAGCTGAATGGTAAACACAATCTAAGGCCCTAACAAGCAGCATGTTTATAAATGGGATCAGAATAATCCTCTTCATACAACTCAGAGGGAACTTGGATGTGTCTAAAAAGCGCAGTCACAGTTTGCCAACAAGGTTTTCTCTGTGAGATGCATATAATTTGCTACTTTGGTAAAATATGTTTCTATTCTGTGACCACCTAGCACAAACCAATCCCTATAGAAACTTTTACAAAACACCATAGCAACCACGCCGAACACCCAAGCAACAACTGCTTCGAAGGTAGATCGCAAATCAAAAATATTATGGTATGCTTTGGGAAGTGGTTGGTATAGACAATTAGTTATTGGCATTAATTGTACAAATCCATGGCATACCCTGTGTTGACAAGTAACACACGTCCCACAGGAGACATACCATAGAGGTGTTTATCAATACCATAGAGGTTCTTCCTTGGTGTTTTATGGTCTCAATCATGAGTTTCAAGACTTCTTCAATACAGCATGATGTTCATTTAGAGTAAAATAGACGTTAAAGCAGCCTATGCTTTAGGACGGTGCTACCTTGTGATTGACAAGTCGCTACCACAGTGACCTGTCAATCTAGATAAAGACATAGCGATGCGTGTCCCTCCCCAGCTCCAACCTCATGTCACTTCTGTCTCCAAAAAAAAACAGGATAGCGACGGCTAAAATGCCAAACTCAAGGCTTTAAAACAGCACGCCACAAACGCATGGGTGACATCACAGTGGCTGCCTCCACTTCCTATATATAGTCTATGATCATTACATCTGTTTTTAGAACTAATCATTAAACATCTGTGGTTTAGTGATATTTCTGTAATCGCTTATCCACTTGTGATGCGAAACCACGACTCTAGCACAATACAGTAAGTCATGAAGTTAGAAAATAGGGTGTCGGAAAATAAAAAAGGTAACAGAGGAACGACGTCAGGAAACGTACAAGACACAGGAACTTGGCTTATTGATTGGTAGTGTTGTTTCTTCTTGGAGCAGTCAAAAGTTTTTATGACAGAGTGTTTGTTTCTGTAATTTTTTTTTTACTGCTGCCATGTGTTTTGCTCTTTAACCTGCTGTCTCTCTGCCCCTTCCACCATTACCATGTCTCTCTGTCCCTGTCTTCCCTTTGTATATAAATGTACTCTGTACAAGGTGGCTGTCCACGCCTCTGTGACTAAGTGACTGGCAGTGACAAGCGACAGCTCCTTTCACTTTCTATGTGTTTGTGTGTGTGTGCCAGAGTGAGTGTTACTGAGGAAGACTATGTGTGTGAGTACTCCTGGCCTTAGTCTCACTTTTGCTCGCTCTGTCTCTATTTCTGCCTCCTTTCATCTGTCTACCTGTCAAGCAACATTCCAACATCCCTTCCTCAAAAAAATTAAATTAATAAAACAAAAAACCCTCAAGCTGAAATGGTGGAAACAAATAAGATACACCCACAAGTCCTCATTCTTTCACTCTTCATAACTGTATTTTTCAAAAAAAAAAAAAGAAAAGAAAAACACAAACATTTTGTGGTAAATCTGTGTGATATTTGTCCTTGTGCGTGTCTGCAACTTGTGACTAACTGAGTGATGACCGCTGGGTGACACCATAGTTGACGAAGAAAAGAAGAGAAATTCAATGAATATGTCAGGAAATACAGCGCGTAAGTGTGTGTGTGTACGCACGAGTGTTTGTTTGTGTAACCACACTGTGTTTGTCAGCGAGAGTCTGGTCCTGTGTCAGCTGGCACAGACAAGCATGGCATTAGGATTTTCAGATTTAACTAATCTCAGAGCAGCCATTCATTCTAGTTGCCAGTTCAGCACTACAGCGACACAGTGAGCTTCAGAGCTACCTTCTGAGACGCACTGCATTTCTGGTGCATGTAAAAGAGGGTTACACTGTATATTAGACCGAGGAAAAGAGAGAGACATAATGAGTATGTGTGTGCCTGTTTGTGTTTTCTTGCTTTATGGCAGTGTGTACCCTAGCTAGTGGACAGCGCCTTGGGTAGCCATCTCATCCATCTTCGTCAGAGTCATTGTCTCAGACAGCTGCTTCACAGCCCAACACTCACAGAAGACTCTGCTCACCCACCTGCTTTCACACACACACACACACACACACGCACACACACACACGCACAGAGAAAAGCTATTTGTTCTACAGTACCAATGCACCAGACCCGCTGCGCCAACAGACCTATTGACCTCGTTCTTCCTCTCCCAATGTGTGCGCATCAGCGCGCTGCAGCATTTTGATCAAAGAGCCCTCTGCCATCACAAAAGAACAAAGTTGATGCGTATTTATAAATCTTTACACACGCTCGCATTTCCTAACCTCATCTTAAAAACGTATGCATGGGTGTCAAAAATAAGCTTTAGTCATACAGAAATATTATCCACAACTTTTCATTTGAAGTTGTCATCCACTCCCACAAAAATGTAATCCCAATTTCTAAACAAATAGAGTAATTAAGTCTCCATATACGACATGGAGCGTCTGTTGCTTTATTACTATCCGTGTTGTGCTGATGCTACAAAAAAAAACAAAAACAGGATAATCTCGCCTTAAATTTGACTCGATTAGGCCATGCAATATGAGGAAATTTGAACTGAATGAAAAAATTATTTAGAGTGAAAAAAAGAGGTACATTTTTGCATGTGTGTCTGTGTTTTCAGGGAGAAAGTGTGGGAGATTAGGATAGTGGGCACGGTATGTAACATTTGTTGGATAGAGATTAGTGTGGGTCTCTAAGTGTTGAATAAAGAGATTGAATAAAGAATAAAGAGAGTCAGTGGATTAGGGCCCAGCAGCCAGACAGGCAAACTGCGATTAGACCACACTTAAAGGTCGCACAGCTTTACAGGAAAGAGGGAGAATTTCTAGTAGGGAAGAATAACTCGACGCTGGGAACATAATCCATGACATTTTTCTCTCGTTGGTAGTTCAGCAATTGAATGTCATTATGAAAAAAAGTATTTAAAAAGGACATATTCTACTTTAACCCCATTGAGGTTGATCTGTTGTGACATGCTGTTGGTAGTTGAGCTAAGATTCTTCTCTTTCTTTCTCTGTCCTGTTCTTTCTCTGGACTATGGCCATCTTTAGATAGACTATACCATTTTTTGATTGCAGAAAAAGTATGCACACATAAGTGCTTTTCACTCATGGAATACAGAAAACTTCCAGATTAACTTTTCCCTCGCATAGGTAGAAGATCTGGCTTGCTCCAACAACTAATGACTGCTCCATCAGATAGACTGCTTGAGATGGTAATACGGACAGCTTAGTCTGTCATTTTGTAATGCTGGTCATTTATTTTTTTTTTAAATAAATCTCTACAGCTAGGGAATTCAGTTTTATAATTATCTAGGATTTTCCTCCATGTGCTGCTTTTTAATAATTGCATCTTTAACCATCCTTGACAGCTGCAGACACATTTCTTCCCATGCCTGGCTGCTCAGTTTTCTTTTATTACCGTCATTCCCATTTGGGATATTTTTTTATTTTCAAATCAACACATTAATTTACACGCTCAAGTCATGCAAGTGCATTCTGAATATGTAAGGGTTTATACGATTTTCATAGGAAATTGTACTAAAGGCAGCAAAACTGAAAGTTTACACAAACAATGCATGATTGAAGTCACAATTACAGGTGTGTAAGGTATACAGACAGACAGACAATCGAAAATGCATTAGAGTTTAGACGGAATCACCAGAATCCATCGGCATTGTCGACTTGCTCTATACCATAGTATTCCCTTTAGGCTTGGACGTTATTACAAGTATAGCTGATGTATTGGAGTGCACCGTGCCACCAGAGGTCTCTACTGGTGGAAAAGGAAGCCGAGCTGTAAAAGATCGCGACTTTGAGTGGTGGGGACAACAATACAAGACTAGTTAAAAATGCCTCTGAATCAGTTTGGAGGTATTTCGGGTTTAGTCTTCAATCAACTACAAAAGCAGTTTATAGCCACATAATTGTATTCATCCGTCAGTCTAGGACCACCACCCACACAGCGTGTCTGTCAGCCCACTGATGTGTCGGTACCATAGCGAGTGCAGCAAGTGTGTGGTCGAGAGAGACAGAGAGACAGAGAGAGAGAGAGAGAGATAGAGAGAGATAGAGAGAGAGAGAGAGAGAGAGAGAGACAGAGAGAGAGGGAGCCTGTGTGACGGTGAGTATGAAGTTAGCAGTGACGTTATAGCTGTGAACGTAGCGGTGCAGTGTGTGTACAGTTTAGGCTATGTGTCGGGGAATAAATCCTACAACTCCTCAAGACCCAAGCCAAGTTCCCGGTGTGAGGCCCAAAGTTCCGTCTAAGCCCAATTGAAAGTTGAGTTTAAAATATGAGACATCCAAACCGAGTCCTTCTTCATTGAGATCATCAGATATTTGCAGCACTTACATCCCCCCAGGAAGCATTCTCTTTTAAATAACACAGACATTAGATGACATGATGAGAAATTCTAGCATGATTGAGGAAGCATGCTGCCTTGCCTCTTTAGCTCATTGCAAATGCTCAATGTTTTGAAAAGATGGCTTTAACTCACATTGCAACATTTGTAAATCACCTGTTTCCCTGCTGGTAAGTAGAACATTTCATCAAGATCACTTGTAAATCTAAGTATCTAACAGAGAGTGCTGCCTCATGGAGAGTATTATGGTTTGATGTGAGACATGCCTCATGTGGCAAAAGCAATCACTTTGTGTGTATTCTGAACAAATGTAAATCAAACCAATAAATGGAAGTTCTTTTTGAACTACATGAATGCTTAAATAAATATAAATATGAAATACATGAAATAAAAAAAGCATCTTTGAATTTGTTTCATATTGACTCTGCGTGGTGGAAAAATAATGAATATAGCAACATCAGAGACAAAACGAAAGGCATCTAAGAGTATTACTCACAAATACATCTGCTCATCTGTGTTTCTCCGCTGTTAACACGCTTCAGATAGCAGATAGTTTAAAAGCCACACTGAATAAGACAATGTTGAAATGATGAATGAGACCCTCATATTCATATTGGTTAGAAACACATGTTTTGTCCTTTCTGTAGAATGGTGTCCTTCACTATGAAACCCGTGTAGGACATCTTTGTTGTCCATAAGTGTGTGTACATGTACTCTGACTATTGGAAAGTATCACAATCAAAGGCCTAAGACATCTATGTGGGATGCATTGAAGAAAACCATCAGATTATACCTAATGACTGGTGTTACTTTACAGCAAACAACATGGTGCATTTGACTTGTCCTGCCCTTGCAAAAAAGGACATAAAGCAGATTTGTTTTCCTATTTAACTAGCTACAAAGTTTAATGTTTGCCCCATTACTCCTCCTCCCATGAATTCAGAACAGCAAAAGGCTGTGACAATGGGTTATGGACCCATCCACAGTTGCACCTCACAGACTACCACAGCAATCAGCACAACAAACCATACCTCTAAATGCCTCTGAAAAGAAAGAAGGTTGGGGAAGTGTCCACTGTACAACCGTGTTGATCCCTGACGAACACAACATCTGTAGGGTAATCTAAAACAACATCTGGAGGAGCCAGAACAATCAGGCACTTTCTACCTTCTACCCATATATCCTTGTCCATCAGTGGTGGGAACACTAAATGTCTAAATAGAAGTAAATAAATGGGCAAGAGAGTGCACTCTCACAGCACCTGCAAGATCCAAGCCAACCACTTGATATGAAATGCCAATGCAAGCATGAATTTCATGCCATACTTGAATAACTTTGGTCAAAGAGAAGTGCTAACGCAGTCTCCATTATTGAGCAACTTGCTTGGGTGGACTAATAAAGCACTTATGTTACATAACCCAAAATCAGCCAAAGTAACAAAGCCCAATTTACAGACATTTAAGCGATTGGCCTTAGTATTTGTGTTTCACTATCAGTTGCTGTAAGAAAGTGAATGTAGGGTTAGTGTACGAATGTCAGTAAAGGTGTAGTACAAGGAGCCATTTATAGATCCATTGTGATCTGAACTAACATAGTGTTTGCAATTGTTATTATGCTGTACAGAGCCTGTTAGAAGGTTGAACCTTTGAGAAATGGAAGTGTCTCTGGAAAAATAGACACATTCTCACTTTGCTTAAACTCTCTATTCCGCAATCTACCTCTATCCCCCTGACTTCTTCTGTTTCCTTTGTGTACGTTAAAATTTAAATACTGATTTTAACTGATAATTCAGGTTATGCTTTAGGGCTGGGCTACATCGTAATAGACAGGTCACCACCACCCGGTTTGGGTGTTGTCTGTGTATTAGAACTTTAAACCTTTTTACAGTGCGTTTTCAGTTGATGAAGTTATTTGTGAGGTCGTGTTCAGCGTTGCATGAAGCTCCGCCCTCCCGTGTTAATTCTCAACATTTCTGTAAGTGAGAAACAAAACAAAACGGTGTTTACGTTTCTTCAGTGGAGTGTGCTTTTACATCTACCCTCCTCTGTGACATAGTAACAACAGTGGTGAGCATACTGTAGATGAGTGTTTGTAGCAAGCATCAATCAGACCACTGCTTTCATTAGAGCCTTTCAGATTTAGGAGCGTTGACCTCCAATCACTGCCCTTCTTTTAATGTCACAATGCCTGAATCCTCATCCTCTCAAGTCTCATTAAAGTCAGTCAAGTGGCATCATATCATGTTTGACAGACAGACAGACAGACAGACCCCATCCTTCCTAGTCAAAGATGATATTAGGGCAAAGCAATAGACCACCGCTACAGTTTTCAATCTCATTTGGATTCTGCACATTTCCCAGGCAATCATGAAACACAATTGAGTCTAAAAATAGCCCATAATTAGTCTTCAGACAACATTGTAGGCAATGTAAAACATTTTATTTAAGATATCATCAATGTGCAGGAACATGTAATGTTTATGTGATCATAATAATTGGTGTGATAATGATGTCATTTAAAGTAATGTTTGTAGTACAGTCGATACTACAGTTCAGAAAAGTTGCTTATGTCGTACAGTTCAGTTGTTATACTGCAACAGTTATACTGTACAGTGATGAGGAAGCATTTGCTTAATTCACGTCACAATAAATGTCAGTGTGTGCTGCAAGGGTTGCAGGGTGCAAAGAGTGGGAGATAGATAGACAGAGAGTGAGAAAGAGAGAACTATGCCTCACGAGAGATGAGAGGGAAACACGTTGCACCCTGAGGACATATGGGAAAGAGGATAGAGGAGAATAAGTCTGAAAATCGGTTGAAGTGCAGCACATTGAGGAGTGCTGAGCATAGATAATTATACATTATGTATGCTTATGTAAAGAGTATTGAATATGTACTTAGATGGCTATTGAAGAGTGTGAGAAAAGGACATTAAAAGCTTACATATTAGAGAGAGAGAGAGAGAGTAAGTCATGTCAAGAGCACATTTTCCAAGGACCGTAAGGTGATTTTTTTTTTTGCCGTCGTTGTGCTCTGTAATGCATTGCAATTAGTGAATGATATTGCTATGATAGACAACCTATGGCTACCTATACAAAAGTGTGTTTTTCTGCCCATTGTTACACACAATCCCCCCTATCCATGCACCCCCACCATCACACACACATATATACGTAAACACACACACAAAATCATGCAAGCTAATACACACAGACACACACACAGTGAGAAGCCCCCTGGTGGATCTAATTGAAGAGATTAGATGTTATCCTGTTATATCCCAGCCAATTTCAGCCCATAGCCAAAAGTAATGCCTGAGAATTTAGGGGTTACAGCAACCTCCACACACAGCATAGCTGTTCCCTTGGAAACAACAGCAAGACAGTCTATAACAACCTGCCTAATACACTCTCTTTCTCTCTCTTCGTCTTCTAACTGTTTTTCATGGAATCACTTCATGCTGTTATTCCTTTATCTTTTTTGCTGTCAGAAACAAAAGTTTATCTCCTCGCTCAAAACTTGTAGATATGCCATAATCAAAAAGGACTACAACTTTACCATAAAAGGAGCCGTAGCTTAAGACAAGAAGAGCAAACACTTAGTTGGGATTTCAGTCCCAGTCGATTTTAAACAGAAGAAAGGTGAGGCAGAAAGAAAACAAGGAGAGAAAGATAATTATAAAGAGCGCTAGAGTCACGCATCTCACTCATCGAGTGGTGTGTGACACGCTGTGCTCTCTCAACAGGACCGGCATTTAATTAGAGTCTAAAAACATGTCCACTAGTAATGATTACCTCGTTTATCACGAATGACTCCATTGAGGCAATCCCGGTGCCTGTGTGTGCGCGCTATGCATGAGATCGTGTTACTGTACATACTGTATGTACCCATGACCTCCGCGGGAAGAGGGAGATAAACTAGTGTAAAGTACATAGGGAAGAGAAGTGGGACTGAAAGTGCTGGTGTGTGTGGGTTTCCACTGTATATGAGATATATTAATATCAAATGTGTTTACAGAAGTAGGCCTATAAGCTCCATACGAGTGGGCGCATGCACTCCCACTCAGGAAGGGATGAGCTCAGCGTTGTCCCATGTGCTTTATAGCAGCTTATAATTTAATCTGTGCACGTAACCGGAGAAAAAAAAGGAACCAAATGACCAATTAGGGTAATGTTTGCACCCTAATGCTCTTATTTGTGTGCTGCTATAACAAAGGTTACAATACCCTTGATACCACACGCACACATACACAACATCACTCAAACAGACCTTCCTGCACTGCAGCGTTGTGTTTGTTTACCCAACAGTTTAGCTTAACCTTCAGATACCTTCAGGTAAAGGTCTCATTGCAGTCTCCCTCCTCCCTTCCCACCACTTTCTCCCATGCCCCCGCACATCTCACTTCATGTCACCACTCATGCCAGTAATAATCTGAGGATGAAGAACCGATTCATTGATGATGGAAAAAGATAGACACAATCAAAATGGCATATCAGTATAATCGGTAAAAACGCATTCAACATTCTATTGCTGAGTAAAACTGTAGCGCATTCATGTCAACGCAGGGTTGTATAAGAGTCAGCACTTATATATAATATATGTATATGTATATACTTATATATGTGCATATTACATTTTAGCCTGTCTTAAAGGTTTTTGAAAATTGAATCGGTAGCTTTTTTATTCAGATGATCATAAAGACTGGCACGCTTCAAAAGAAAATGACCTTTCTTCCTGTGTTACTTAACAGGCTGGCTTGTAAGGTTTCATTGGCATTTGTTGGAGGAAGGTAATCAAGTGTGAATTTTAATTTTATTTTACTGCGTCAGTTAGAAATAAAAATTAACCACTGGCCTGTATTTTTAGAGGTAAAGACATTTTGCCTTGGAGGCAAATGGCTTATTTTGGTGTAATGGCAGGCTGGAACCCCTCAGCATTTATCTAACAGGGATGTTTGTTTTGTAATACGCCATATAAATGACAAATTATACTGATTACTTTTTTTTTTTTTTTGCTTTTTAAATGGACAGTTTTACTTCAGCCAAGCTGTTACAGCATGTCCGCCCAACACTGTAGGAGTGTTGAAATTAGATATTTTTTGCTAATAGAGCTCGGAGCAAATTTGGATCAAATAAAGGGCCTATTGACAGTAAACAGCCTACTCAGTTCAAATGAATATACGTCTTTATTTGTAGCTCAGGGGAAATTGACTGTTACACTCATGCAGCCAAGTTACTGGAATAATATCAAACGGTCTGTTCACAACCATAGTGGCTAACGTTGAAACTTCATACATTTAATGGAGGAATACAATTCAGAAGAATTATACTAATACTTAAACTTAGAATAATCAGCAATACATATACTGATGTTACCGTTCGATTTTAGCCAAGTAAATATGAGTTTAGCTAAGCTATCAGGCTGGCCTGTAATGAGGGCAAAAAGGCATAAAAATCCATCACCGTCATGGCAAATTCTAAGATTACTATTGATGCTGCTCATCAGGGATCTCATTGCCTTGCCGAGAATGATTGGTTCTGTCTGGCAGTGAGTTCCATATATGTGACTGAAGCCTCCTAGTGTGTGTGTGTGTGTGTGTGTGTTTGTGTGCGTGTGTGTGATGGGAGTCGAGAGTGTTGGTGAGGATGTCTTGTGATTAATACTCCTATTTGCTACTGCCTTTCCCTCCTCAGCCCTTTCTCGGCCCAAGGTTAGTTGGAAATATCTTGTGCAATTTCCATAATAATATTGGAACCCTAATACACCATGTCACAATACTTAAAAATACAGCCATAAGCTCATGGGTTTTTAAGTGCCCAAACAGTAGATTTTAAAGCGTTTTGCAAGGTAACGTGAATGGCAGTCAATTTAAAGAGGACCCTAACAATGCTGCCTTTCTTGATGCAGGACTTCCAATACCGACATTTGCACAATGCTCGCATTATTGTCAATTAACAATTTTATTGCAAATTTCATATTTCAAATAGCTTCAGTTAAGAGATTGGAAAGGATACATTTAACATTTGAAATAATAAAAAACATGCATTCTTAACATGCATCAATATGTTTATAGTGCACACACACATGAGCAGACACACCTCACACAGCATCATGCACACAACATCCACTGACGTACAGTAATAGGCTATAATATAAATAATTTGACCTATGCTGTCGTGTACACAGATCTTAAGGTTAATTGCTATAGCATGTGTCAGTTCCAGACCCATAAGCGGTGGCTAATTAATATTTGAAAATCACAGATAATATCCAATAACTGATTATTGACCAGGTGTGTGAGAAAAGGGAGGATTTAGTTTGACATTGTTTTTTTTTACAGACTTCAGAAATGTTGTACCTAATGCACCGGACTCAGACTGCTGACATGTTCCCAAGGATCCGTACATGTTGTTCTTTTAAAAAGTACACGTACAGAATTCCGACTACAGTAGACTTGATAATGATAAGTGAGAGACTGTGAGTGACAGACATAGTACAAGCAGGCGGTTAAAAATCCTTAAAAATACCAATATAAGCCAAAACACAAATAACCATCTAAAAATATAATCTGGTGTTTAATCTTGGGGAAAAGAAGTACAAATCTGCAATAACCGCAATATCACACGCAATGCTGCATTATTACCCGGCAATTAAGTTGCCTATCATCATCTGTCATCTGTCACACGGGTTGTATTTTTTTCCGCCACATTATGATATAAATTAACGACTCTTCAATCAATTAACACACTCATCCTTCTCAGTGTGTGCTTTAGATCATCAGAGATAACAAGAGTTATTAAAAAGCACAATACACAACTGTCGTCTTTGGCAGCAGAGACATTTCAATTTCTCTCCCAGCTGGATTTGAAGCTTTTCTTAATATTATCAAATATAAATGTCTACTCAAACTATACGCCTGTATTCATTATGCATACATACTCTTACGTATTGTTAGACAGTATTAATGAGTGCTTCCCCCTGCACAAACACACTCTTTTACATACTTTTCAAACTCTAAACGGACTCCATGCAGTGTTGCGCTCAGTTACTGTGCAGAGCAAATTGAAGAGAAATACATTTTCCCTGAGGTTTCAACTATGTTTATCTCTCTTTTTCACTTTCCCTTTCTACCCCACATCCTCCCCATCTTTGTATCTCTGCCTGATGACAGCTTGATTTTGCAAAAACGGTGGGAAAGACGAGAGGTTAGTAATAAATTGATATTAATAACTGTGATTTGCCTGGCAGCGTCTTGCCCAGCTATTTTCACATTTTGTTTATATTGTGACATTATTTAGAAAAATGATCCCTTGCAGTCTTAAAGAGAAAGGGGGATTCGAGGATGAAATTGCAGTGGCGCATGACAATTAGGGCTAATTTGTCAGAGCAATTCACATCTGAACAATGATTTAAATTAATATGTACCACTAGGGGAATGACTTAGAATGGATTCACTGACATGCCACACATTCAGACAGGCGTACAAAGGTAGCCAATTGAAGTATGCTTGACTCTTGATCCCTATTAAAATGAACAATTACACGGTAGGGCAGTGTCCCTCAACTAGGCTGTAGTTTACTGGCATTTGAACCAGAGCAGTGATGTGGCTGGTGGGTCATGGTGTGTGCATCACAGGGGCAGAGAGTAAGGAAGTCGCAACATAAATATTACATAAAGTGAGCAGGAGATGATAGAGACAGACAGACCCTCCTGACCTTATGACATTATCTCTTTTTGTTGGTCTCTGTATAAACAGCGTCTGAAAGCCTGCTCCGGGTTGAGCTGCTACACTGAGACCAAGTTAATGTGAGGCATCATTATTTTTAGGATGAGATTTAGCACCAGGAATTCACCCCATTCTCAAGGATACACGCAAATACACGCCAAGGCAGCTTCGAACATGCACACATTGTCACACAATGGGCGACGGATGGCGTCCAACAGAGAGACAGATTTCACACGTAAACACACGTGACGAGCTGTGTTGCGTAATATAGACGGACTAACGATGAAATCATTCCAACAGAGGCCAACACAAAGGCTCACAGGGCCTCAGCATTGAGGCAAACAGGAGCTTTGGGCACAACAGGTAATTAAGAAAACAAATGAATTCACCAGCATGCTTCTTTCTCAAGGCATTTCACTTCATTTTAGCAAGTACAGTCTTAAGTGGGAATCACAAATACGGAAATAACCCAGAGGATGAGCGTATCACTCTTGCTGCGTCGCACGTTGGCAAACACTGGCACACACGCGCACAGTACAGTATACGCACAGCAGAATGTAAATGAGCAGATAAGATGATAAATACTGGCGGAACAGAGGCATCATTAATCTTTGCGGAGATAAGGTGTAGTAATTAAGGTTGCTGACACATGGCAGACTCCCATGGGGAGGCTGTGACAGAGTTAGACAGGGGAACAGCAAGCCTCTCTACCCCTGCCCAATACCCTCTTAGTGGGGTGCTGAGGTGAACCTTCGCTGTCTGGCAGCGCGGCTGACGCGTCGCCTCTGCTCTGCTCTCCACACCCTCCCATCCCCGTAATTGAATTCCTGCAACCCTTTTACCATAACCTATTTTGCCATTTCCCCCCACTCTTGTGAACTTTCCAGTTCTTCAGAAACAACAACAGTTTAACACAGAGATGTGGATTCTGTAAATACGCAGCACTAAACTACTTCTATGCTATGAGGCACTACTGTAGCACACAGGGCAATAAAACAACGAGTGACACTTGACAGATGACATAATAAAGATGTATAAACTGCTTCCACAGACAAACCCTGAAGCAATATATAGTAGGGGTATATTGTACATATCCTGGCTGAATTATTGGACATTATGTGGCATTATTCTTAATGTAGCTCTCCACTTTCTCTCCCCATAAATATTCATATGATAATAATTACGTATTACATTACAGAGAGAGCACACACTAATGTAGATAAAGCTTACATATGGACACTCTGCATTTTTTTTTTTTTTTCACTGTCTTTCCAAACTAAGCATGCATCTGTCTGCCCAGTCATATATAAATGTTATATGTAGACACTTAGTTTAGTATTTATTTATCTCTATGCATATTTGAAAAATGTTTCTTACTGTCACACAGACACCAACACCGAACAATACTAGTTTGTCATCAATGTTAAGTATAAAATGCGAGTTGGCTTCAGTCTTATTAGGACAAAAGAAAAGGATCATTCTGCACTATATGTATAAAAGAAAGATTCTATGCTCCCATAATTAGGATAACAAACCTAAAAATTCAAAAGGAAACTTTAACCTGACCTCAGCTGGGTCCGACCAGGCTGGATTATGCGTTGTCTTTTTTCTTTTTCTTTAAAGATGCCCTCTATGAGCATCATATTAATCTTTAAACTGTTTAGCATAACATCAAGGTTTTGCCTACAGTCATTGTGCCCCAACATGATTCATACAAGAATATTCAACTTATTTAATTACTTTGCGCTATTCAATATTGTTCTTCCTAATAATGAAGTGAAATTTTGCGCTGGTATTTCTTGCAGAGATTTCCACTTAAGAATTCAAGCGTTCGCTTTACTTGTAAAAATGCATGCTCATACATATAAACATATCTACTTGTGGCATTCTATATTATTTTTAATCAAAATTTATCTCGGGCCAATTAATGGTCAGAAGGTCTCAAGTGATTTTGGACTACCACTGACAACTCACACACTGCAGTGCAAATAGACGTACTGAAAAAATAGATTTGAGCACTAAACATTGCTTTCACTGGGCGCCTGTGACTGACATATGCAATTTGATTTGTACTTCTTATAAACTAAACAAGTGTGACTTGCTTGTTATTCACTGGATAAATGCACACAGTGCCAACACAGCATCAAAAAGGACTGCTGGAGTCCATTCAAACAGGGGAAATAATCTGCATGTTTTTACTGGCGCTACTGTGTGTTGATTGGCAAATGCTTTGCTTGAGTTATTCAGTGATGTTTGCTTGTCAGCATAGGAAATGTTGCATTTATTGTTGTATCATCAAACTCGACACAACAAAAACAGTGTGGCATTATAGAGGTGCACTGCTGCAGATAATTTCAAATCCCCCACAGCTCGTGCTGTGCTTCCACTTCATAACACACTCGCATCGAGGTTGTATGGATTCATTGTAATGGTACATTTACGTCCTAATAATGATAAAGCATTCATTCTGGTTATATTCAACCAGGGCCTTATTTCAGATTTTTCCCATAAGAATGATTGAGTGTATTCATTATTGCCTCGTGATCTGTAGAAAGTTAGTAACAGCAATATTTCCTCTCACCTAGACACTCTGGTGTATCACGTCAGCAGTTAAAATTCTGCTGTTTTACCTCTTACTGGCACCCCAGTGCTGGCCTCCCTTCCTCTGGCTTCTAGTGTGCTGAATAATTCATCTTATTGTTTTGTTTTCATGGCACTTAGTGAGATGGCGTCATACATCTCAGATCTTTTAACCCCTCAATCCTCCTCCAGATCTCTTATCGTCGTCTGACCTAAAGCTTTCGGCTGTTGTGCGGTCGAAACCGATACACGAGGGGGATCATAGACTGCGGAGCAACCTCCCTCTAAAAGCAGGAGTGACCCGGCAATCGAAACTTTGAAGACCACCTCAAAGCGCTTTCAGAGCTACTCAGTCACCTTTCCTTTAAGCTCGCACGCTTCAGATCCCCAACAGTGCTGTGTTCCAAAGCACACAAACCCAAAAAAGGTGTTCAAACACACCCCAATTGCACATACTCACATCAGGTTTCATGTTATCTAAAGATCATACAGCATGTGTTTTTCTGATGTCACTTACCTAACTTCTGATATCTCCAAGCTATTGATGCCACATACATCAACACAATGTAATTGTATCCAAACATACAGTTGGTGTGGTTGGTATGGAGCATCGGCATTTAAAGTACATTTCCTTCACGTGTGTCGCTCCTGTATTCTGCCACTCTTTTGTCTCAAGGCCAAAATACGTCGACACTGTCTCCACCACAAGTATACTTTAAAGGTCAAACGTTCTACTTGCTTCCATAGGCACAATATGACTGGTAACTTTCAGCAGAGGCTGAGTGTTATTGAGTGAACACCGGCAAATCACTCACAGCTTTCTACACTTAAAACCACACTGGGAGCAGTGCTTTTATTTTTCTTTGAAGGTCTCACACTTTGCTCACGCTCATCCAACATCTGGGTACATGACCTGACATTTGGTATTTAAATAGAAAGGTAATTAAAGATGTTGTGAACTCCGTACCTGTGTCATTACACTTCCTCTGGGATGTTGTTGGCATAATATTGCAAAACAGGCCCAATCAGTGATTGCAGTCCTCATTATTAAATTACAGTATCCAATTAGGTACGTCATCTATTTAAATGATCTGTTGTCTGACATGTATATCCATTTAAGATCTCTCCAAACACATAGGGATATGCAAATTACTTGTTAAGAGTTAACACTTGACTTATTCACAGTTTTTCTTCTTTCCTATCGAATTGAAAATAGTTCTATATTAAAGAAGTGTCTGTGGAAACCAGAGTAACTGTGGTGCACTATTATATAGGCCTTCCATCTGCCTCCACCCATTAGAGGCGCACGCCTTTTCTCGGAAGTGAAGCAAACATTTATCTCCATAAAGAATGCTATTTCATGCAAGGAATAAGCCACGAGAATGCATGGACCGCAAAACTGAATTATATGGATGCTACACTAGTAATAAAAGTGACTGACAAGAGCACAAGATGCTAAGCACATACACACACACAGACACACGCACACACACACTAACGCACACAAAGCCTGGGGTGTGCGAGATGTGATAGACAGAGGGAATGACAAAGTCAAGAGAAGACGCAGTGAATGCTGATTACCTTGTTACCTTGGCTGCAAGCGCGCTTTGTTCTCCGAGCTGAAATAAGAGGTTTCTTTCCAAAGGTATGGAATGAACACACAAAACACTAAATCATTTACAGCATATTCAAATACTGACAATTTGTATGCAACAACTGAACAGTACAACTAGAACAGAAAAGGGTTGACCCGCATGAAGGTTCTGAACTTCGGATGTAGGAGAACAGGCTGAACTGCAGACGTTCTGGAAAGGAGCCTGCGCCTGAAACGGCGTCTAATGAGAACAGTCCTAGCGTCCCACTCAACATGTCACAATCCCCCTGCCCCACGTCACTAGTTTCATGCTCAGAGAAATCCAATCTATCATAATTACATGGATGTCTGCCTATATTGATCACATGTTAGTCAGGGAAGACTGACAGTGAGCAGCGAAATTAAAATAGATGTGTGAGTACCAGGCATGAGCTCAGGGACTTCTATTCCACTTTGGCTGAGCAGCACACGAGTCTACGAGCCTATAAGTGTCATTTTGATAGATCTCTTTCCTTCCCTCACTCTCTCTCTCTCGCACGCACATACCGATTCAATGGTATATGTAACCTGGCATACAGTACAGACGTAGCACATCATAGATATGGTACAGATGTGATTGAAGTCTAGTGCAGCATTGCTACTATGTGCATACGACCGGAGTTGTCAGAGTCAAATAAAATGGTTGAGCAGCCAAGTGCTTAAAAGTCATGAATTATATGTTATAACATACCCACAAAGATGCATAGGGAGTGCACCCCCCCCCCCCCACACACACACACACACACACACACATCAACAGAGTATTACAGTCTGGTCATTTACCAAGATTAACAATAGCAGAAGCATGTGCATCATCATCATCATAATTCCTCACATTGTCACACTGTTTTCATCCTTTTCTTAATCACCCAAATCATCATCATCATCATCAATCTGAATTCGCGTCTGCACTTTTGCCACACTCTCGTGCATCACACACGTCTTTCTGGTTGGCATTAGCCAAGAATATATATATTTTTTAATTTTCATATTTTAATTCACTTGCTCTCTACATTTTCGTCTCATATTTGCACCCTTCCATCACACCTCCCACCTAATTTCTCCAGTGACAGTGTCCAAGTGACTCCATCATTCTCTGCGGAACAGCTGAAACCTTAATGGTCCCTAATGACAGGCTCAAAAAGAGCAAGGGGAAGGTTGCATGGTGACGGCAGAGAGATGAGTGACGAGGGTAGGAAAACTGATAGATGGGGTCGTGAAGGAGAGGTGAGAAAACACATTGGAGGGAAGGTAGGGCCGGAAAAGAACGAATTGACGGGATTAAAGTGAATGTGAAGGGAGAAATGAGATGGAGGTAAGAAAGGGTAGAGTGGGGAAGGGAATTGGTATACGGTTGGCTGAGAGGCACTGTGCAGCCTGTGGAGCAAAGAGAAATAGAAAGAGACAGGGTGATTGAGAGAGGGTGATAAAGAGATACTGTAGATACCAAGAAACAACACACCTACAATGTGACCAATAAAAAGATCCAAAGGCTGTAAGAATCTCGTTTTTTTTTTACAGGTCGGATTCAAGCTACACTGGGCTTATACAATAGTAGGCAGGAGAGAGGAACCTGGGATATGTTGTTCCCCACTCGGTAATGTGTTACCATCCAAACAAGCAGAAAGGCACCAGCCAGCTGGCCAGCCATGGCAGGATCATCACACCCAGCTTTCACCTCAGCAGCATATTGATGGCTGAGAGAGACAAACAAAGTGTAAATGCACCAGGTGTATGCGTGATCACACATCGCATGCTGGCCAAAGCACTCACACACGAGCGCGGGTGCTCCTTCGTTCGTGCACACATGCACACACGCGCGCACACACAGATGCGGCGAAAACAGAGGCGACATTAATAAATTTGTCTTTTCAACATCTGTCGGATTACAGCTCAGCGGGGAAGACCGCGGGAGAGAGAGCGAAAAACAGAAAGAGAGGAGTAAGCAAGTGGGGTACAACTTGTTTCTGTCCATCTTTCATCTCCCTGTTAGCAGTCAATGCTGTCTCATTTGTTATTGGAGTCACACACAGGCATAGTCAGGGAGGGTACAGGGAGAGAGAATAAGGGCCTATTTTTTGAAATTGCTACTTGGTAGGGGTAAGTGTTCTGAGGCTGGGTAGTAAAACCACATAAGATTTTGGAACTAGATATCATGAAAAAAAGAAGGGGTTTGAAATGAGAAAAATAAAGAGAACAGGAGCAGGGACTTGACAAAGTTAAAGAAGGGAGAGTGAATAAGAAAAGAAAACGGTGTGGATTCAGCACTCAGTCTTTTCTCTCTAGATAAAGCTTACATGATCTTGGTCGATACGAGGTCATTTGAATACAGAATGGTTTGTTCAAAAGGTTCACACATATACCCACACGCCATGACAGGAGGAGAATAACGCAAATGTTTTTAGATGGTGTAAAAACTAGCCAGCTTAGTCACACACCCTTAGACACACGCAGTGGAAAAAAAGGTGAGGGAGAGAATAAAAAATAAAAAAGCGGAGGCAGAAAAAAAAAAAAGGCCTCTGACAAATTCAATTTGCAAGGGCTAGAGCCAGTGGATGCAGACAGGCCTATATTAGTATTACTCATATGATAGAGCAGCCCATCCATCACACGGACGTACAAGAGAATGTAGAGGAGAGGAAGGTAGACAAGAACAGAGGTGATAACAATGCATCTAAATAGCACCTACCAATAAGCGAATGGTAACGTGGTGTGCGTCACTTCTCCTCTGAAGACACTTTTCTTTAATCTGTAGTAATCTCATCGTTCCGTCTTTGCATGTGTGCAAATGTCCATGTGGTGCAGTGTGTTGTTACAAGTGACCTCAGGGGGAAAGCAAGATTATTAAAGCTATTGTTTTGTGAAGGACACAGCCGAAGGTTGCACTCCAGTCCGTCTCCACCTTCCTATCCCTTCTGGGGAAGACAGTGACGTAGCAAGCAGGGATGGATGCAGTCTGAAATGCATTTCACCGTATATTGCCATGTAGGTCACTATTCCCTAGACAAGCTTGCCTTTATAGATCTCCTTCTCTACTTCAGACAATATGTCCTACTCATAAGTAGGGTTAGAAAATGTGCGGAAATGGTGCTTCGCTGCAGACCCAGAAAGCGAATCTTGGGGAATTGTAAAGACCACGCAAGCACGGACACACGCAGTCAGGCAGGCAGGCAGGCAGGCAGGCAGCAGGCAGGCAGGCAGGCAGGCAGGCAGGCAGGCACACCTGCAGTGTGACTTGTACGGGCTGAAATACTGTTGGTTTGGAGTGAGACAAGCGACAGTTATCTGAACTTTGACTTTGACTGCGGCTGCCCTTTCAAAGTACCAGTCAGACAAAGGCTCTGTGTGTCGATTTGCAAACATGGAGAACCCCATCAGTTACAAAGGTGAAGATTAGACAATCGTGATATTAATACAACACCAACACATACACGACAGTCAGTAAAATTCATCACTTTCTTCATTGTTCAAGTACCCATATGAATACTGAAACATGCATGAAAAAAAAAGGGAAATCTTTTGAACCTTTAAAGTCTACCAGAGGGGTTATGCCCTAATATAGTAGTTAATTCTGTGGAAGTTAATTATCCTGAATTTATTAATATCACAGCTAACCATGGAGGAAGTGTGCAAACAGCATATTCAAACATGATCACGTCAGAAAATGGAGAGATGTCTTATTAAAAGATGATAAAAATACAAAAGGAAAAATTAGGATAAAGAATATTGCTCTATAATAGACTGTTTAAAAACAAAAAGGCCCGATTACCTCCGCACTTGAGGTAAATAACAACAACATTCACAGTATGTTTTGTTTCTTTTTTTCCCTTCACATCCTTTGTTCCTTCACTCCCACTCCCATGATGATGTAAGCTATCGTCATGGCTACCTACGCTCTACTTCACAGTGAGCCCAGAGCAAAAAGCTTGTCATGTGTGCGCCCCCAGGGGTGTGCATGCGTGCATTTGCGTGTGCATCCATGTGTGTATCTATGCATGTGTGAGTGAATGTTTTCTTGACCCCTATCATTTTCGATCTAGTTCTCCTCCTCGCGTGTCCTTAAACTCCCCCACTCTCATCCATTTATCCTCAGTCTGCACATCTTTATAATTATGTTTGCCAGATTCTATCTTAAAAAAAAATAGAAAATTGACAAAATCTGACGCACTATTTGAACTTGCTTTCATACGTAATTAATGAATGAATGTTGCAATCAGGGAGAGAGAAAATTAAGCAGCAGCAGCAGCAAAAAAAAAAGCTTTTACTCTTGTGTGCTGTTCTTCACTGTCGTGGATCCACTGCAGCCAACACATACACTCACGTGCAGACACACACGTCCCAATGGGTAAGATTGCTCGGACACCCAAATGTCAAGGTCACCCTGAGAGTTCAAAAACCATCACTTTGTTTCTAAACCCGTCTTCAAATGAATCCTGATAGAAGTCACTAATGCAATCAACCTTTTAGCCTCAATCCCAAACCTCCATTCTCTATGTGGGGTGATGTGGACTCAGATGGGGCAGAGGACAGTAACATCACCCCTTAACGATTCACGAGTCCGCACGAAGATAAAAATCAATAGAAAAACCACGTACGAGCCAACGCACCCTTGTGCTGTTATAGTCGAGGACAATTGTTCAACTTTTGATCATTTCTTCCACCCGAGACACTTTCCTTAACCTCAAACCATTACTTAACATCAAAGCCTGGTAAATGGTGCTCACAAGTGCCAATTTCTGGGTTCTCTGATCTTGAAGAGTCACAGGATACTTTGGACCCGAAGAGATGGAGCGCATGCGGCACGAGGCTCAACACACATGCGAGAACACACACAAATAGCCGCCTGTTCCTTGAAATCACTCTGCTTGAATGGAGTGTTTATTAGCTCACACTTGGTCCACAGTAAATCCTCCCAAGAGAGTCCCTGCCCCCTTCAGGTCAAACTCATATCAGCGCTGTGTTTGATCTTAGGCCGGTACAAAAGAAACTGGGAGACAGCACTGCTTGTGATATTGATATCAGGACACTTCACAGGTATGTTTTTTATGTTTCAAACAAGAACTTTCTAGTGCCGGGGCATGAATCTGTGGCAGAGGAAGTAATTAAAAACCAAACCAGGGTGGCTCAGTTCGACTTTTATAGGACATCACAACAACAGGGAGTCATAGAATAGGCAGACTAATAAGAAGCCACACTGAATTTATACTGTGAAACAAACACCACATGAAAACATCAAGTGAAGCCAGATGAAACGACACTTTAGATCTTCTCCTGCAAAACGACAAGGCTCGGCCCATTCTGTTGTTCAATGAACTGTAAGATCTTCCCCAATCTTGCAAGAGTTTTGAAGCCTCTACTTAATGTACGTGTGTGTTAGACAGAAGGAGAGAATGCAAAACAATCTCCAATAATGTGTGCATGTGTTTTTTTTTCCCCCCGTGTGTGTACATAACAGTATTTTTGTGCCAGTGGGCCGCAGAATGATCTTATAGTGAGGCTAGGCACCTCAATTTGTGGCATTTCTCAAGCCTATATTTAACAGCAACAAGGCCAAGACCCCAGACCATGGTTCCCTCCCACTCAATCCATTTTTTACATCCACCAAAAGGCTCTACTTTTATCGCCAGCAGTTCATCTGGGACACATATGTGGACCTTTCAGGAAAATAACCGAGTGGAGAAATGGGCTCCGTAGCCCTCCCCTCCCCTCCCCTCCCCTCTACTACACAATGATTTTGTATGTAAAGACATACCTGATATATCTGCTTTTCCTGACCACCTGCTAAATACAAAGAAGCCCAACCAACATTAAACCACACAGCTCTGCTTCAATTTATTACACTGGAAAGCACTGTAGTAAAATACAGAACATCTGACCCGGCAGCCTCTTGTAATCTTACAGGACATCTTTAATGATACTATACAACACCGCTAATCTGTTTGATTCAATTCTTCCCAAAGGAGGTTACATGTCTCACACAATAATAATACATTACCCCTTTCCCTAAAAATCTGCGACTGGGGATAAACAATCTACCATTTAACTGTGTTTTCTTGTGGTGAATTTGTTTTATTTGTGGGAAATTAAGATTGTACAAAGTGCAAAGCATTCTACCTGACCCACCAAAAGAGGTGTAATTATGACACAATTAAACAATGTAAGCTGGCGGAAATGCCAATTGTACGTGTGTGTGTCTGTGTGTGTGTGTTACCGAAAGGTTTGCAATTTAATTTGTACCAAATCAAGCATAAATGCTGTGCTGCTGGAATGCTTTGACGTTACTCGTTTGTCTCCATTTATAATAACACTGAAGCTTAGGTGAACTGAATTAAACTGAGAGAGTTGGCAAGTGCAGGGTTTGGTGAGTAGGCAGGGTGTGCGACTGACTGCTGAGGGGTTCAGATCTGTCCCTTTTTAGAAACAGGTAAGTCACCCTGACAGCTACAGCATCCCGCCACGTGTCATGACTCAAACGTGTGCCTTATACAGTAGTGTTCCCAGACACTGGTAATGCGCACATTTGTGTCGGCCATTAGAGCAGCAAACACTGTACCGTGGGTTTCTCAGCTCTGTTTTTGCTGGCTCCTTCACGCAGCTTGAGGTTAACCTCAGAGATAAAATAACAGAAACATGGCTACGTTCATACACACTGCACCCACACTTTTTCTTCTCCTCTCCGTCTGCCTTTCGTTTTCTCTTCTCTTGAGCCACATCTCCTTTAGTTAGGCACACAAACAGACACACACACACACACACACAGACACAGAGCCTCCCTATCTAACCTTACTCTGCACAGAGCATAGTAACTTCAGCTACATACATATCTAGGCCTATGAAAACTGAGATATAATCACGGTCTGTGTGTGCTCACAGAAGCGTGAGCAGGGAAGACTAAGACTGCACAATGTGTTGATTTACATACTGATGCCAGCGTAGCCCACTGCATTGACATATGAGCTTACTCAACTATTAAGTAACATTTACATAGTATTTAAAGTGAGTGAATTTGAGTCCGTTAGTCACTTTTTAGTTTGGACCACATATGACGTGAATGTATTGCTTTTTTCCCCCTCGAACAGCTCTGAAACAGCAAAGGCCAAATTACGAGGGTTATTTAAAACTGATTTGTTTTTCAGCGCAATTCCCGTCGCCTTGGTGTTTGCCTACCCAGTCACAGATTTTGGTCTATTTGATGTGTTTCTTGGTGCTTTGGTAGAGCCTAGACGAGCCAACTGCTCCACGGGCTTAAGTGTTTCCAATAACCTGAGGGTTGTGCGGGCTTGTGAAGTGTTTGCCTGTATGAGTGCGTTTGTATTCCCGATCTGATGGTGCATCTGAAGGGATGCGACGGCTCCTGGTGTCTATAAAGGGATGCTGGGCTAGTCCTGAGCCAGTTTGGAGGTTGTTTACACCCCGACATGTGATAAATCACACATAAAATGAAGGCAGCAAGAGGAACTGGCACAGAGGGTGGTGAGATTTGACAGCTTTCAAGTGTGTTCATTGTTTGTGTGATTATATCCTCTGTTCATAAAAACCAAAGAAATGTGCAATTCCGTTCTTGAGTCTTTCATTGACTCTTCAGCATAGTATTTGTTTACTGGCCTGTGTTATTCAGGACAGCCTCGGTTATCCATAAATGCAAAGAGCAGAGACAACGCAATATACAAGTTGCTCTCTCATTGGTCAGAAATTATGGGCCGAGGAGAAAGAAGAAGCCCTACAGCCTCAAAGGATTTCCCTTCCAACGCTACACGTGTCTATTGAAGCATTCAAATTAAATCTCATGACGTTCAAGCAACATGGGGCTATAGCATGTCATAAAATCTTTACTATAGAGCCAGTTCCATGATCCCACAAGAAAATACACACAAAAAAAATGTCCCTTTGCGACCAATTTGATAATAATTCTTTTTTTTTTACTTTATTGTTTTTTATTTTATGATGAGCCAAACCAGTAGTCCATTACTCCAGTAACCACTTAAAGAAGGAGAAGGGTGGTGTCCATTGCAATGGCAGACATGTATCGCAGATGAGTAATGCTGTGCTAATGCAGACCAGATGTATGTGTTTTGCCACCGCATGCTTTCACTGCAGCACAGGCTTCTTCTGTTTTTGGATGGTGGGTTTGCCTGCTGTATGATCCAATCAAAGCAGACCGAGATGGGACAACAGTTTCACTTTTGCTGAGGGTTCATTTGTTACTATTTCTGTAGTCGGGCTTACTCTGCATGATCAAACGTCTGAGTGCTTAATGTTTTAGCAGAGACAGCTGGGAGGGTGTCTGTGCATGTGTCTGCCCGACTGAGTGTGTGTGTGTGTGTGTGTGTGTGTGTGTGTGTGCAAGCGAAATGTTCCCGGTTTGTGAGAGTGCTTGTGTGCCTGTGTGTCTGTATAAAAAAGAAGACAGAGGACATTGGGAGGGGCTGCTTGGTTAAATGTTACGGTCGAGGGCTGAAGGGTAGAATGAGGTTATGGAGGGTCGGGTGAGTTCAGTCCAGCAGCTTCATTTAGGGAAGAGAGGGGAGGATGATGTGATGAAGAGCAGAGGCAAAGTGAAAATAAAGTGCAAAAGAGGACACAAGGATATCAACTGCACACCTGTGTGTGTGTGTGTGTGTGTGTGTGTATGCATTTGTTTGTGTGACGGAGTCAGTTAAGGGGTAAGTGTCAATACAGTAAGTGAAGGGTCTGATTAAGTTGATCTTATTCTAAGTTGATCTTGATTATCTCAGTCTTACAGAGAAAGACATTGGGAAATGTTTGTTGAGCTTCTCCTTTTAACTTTTTTTTTTAGTCATATTTTGAAACTGTAGGTTTTTTTTTTTTCAATTTAGAATCCTTTGCTCGCTCTCAACAATAGTATTATTGTTGTTCAGGTAAGCATGAAGATGTGCTCCAGCATCGAGGGCATGCTACAAACCAACAGTTCCGTTCGATATGATTCATATTGCTTGCTAACAAGCGGAATGTGATTATGAAACTTAAAAAATAAAAGAGAAAGCTGTAGTGCGACATATTCAAGCTTTCAGGATGTCAGGAATCTGATAGTTATTCATGGAATGTTGCTACAAACATCCACAGCAAGCGACACACAGAGCTTAGTGGTAGAAAGAGCCACGGCTGGTGGCTGAGGAGGACAGTCAAGCATGATGTAGATTTGCTCACTTAACACCTGAATAATGTAACAGGCAGTGCCAAGCACTTCCTTATTCTGTCCAACTGACCAAAGCAGAATAATCAGCATCTGTGATGTTGAGTTCATTTCCCAATTCAGTTAATGTAGAGTCAGGAAACAAAAGCAAAACTGATTTCTGCTGCAGACTTTATATATATATATAAAAAAACAGGGGAAGTGTTTAGTGAAATACTGTGTGTGCAATTTGGGATAGTGTTGGTCTAAGGCACTCTTCGTCTAGTCACCTGTTGGTTAAAGAGAAAAGTGTCCCAGTGAGTGACACAGTAGTGATGGTCAGACTTCATTTTGATAGTCCCCTGCTGAAACTCAAATTTGTATCAAGCAATTGTAATATGTCAGTGAAAAGATATTCACTATCTGGGTCAGGGTTTATCTGAGGCACTGAGTTAGTATTAGTAATAGGGTCAGTTTCAGTCGAGGATTGGAAGGTGGCACTGGCCCGCCAAGATAACTTTGGTTGGGTGCAGAGTCAGTTGGGAGAGCTCACGTCAATGCTGTCATCATTTACTGTTGTCCTTATACTGATAGTGAAGAAGCCTATAAACACTTTCATTTATTTATTTTTTAAAATTAGACTAATGTTAGATCTACGCAAAATCAGAGGAATTTTTCTCTGCGTTGACGCTTCCTGGAAATTTAGATTGGAATAATTTGAAAAGGTCGATGGCAAACATAAGATTCAAATATTACAAATTTAGAAAATTGCTGCAAAACCCAAGCGGTGTGCAACTCCCAAGGCAGCACTGGGACCCGCCAACCATAAAACTACAATGGCTCAGGCTGGCACAAAGTAATGTGGCTGAGATTCACGTGTAGTTAGTCTAAGGGTAGAAAATTAGCTAAAAGTCACAGACTTGATGAGGGTCACACAAAAAAAAAAAAAAAAAAGGGTTATAGCGTTAAAGCCAATGACACAACACTGATGCCTAAACGCTCCGTAGTAATGGAAAATGATGGCGGTTACAGAGCAGAGCTGACAGAGCAACAGAGAGGGGAAGATTTACATGGCTCCATGTGGAGTTTTAAGACGTCGGGGCCTTATTTACTAAGAGATGCAATAATTACTTCTGTTTGCTATGACTTAATAAATTAGGTGCTAAACTACATAAATTTCCACCTATTAAGAGAGTTTATGCAAATCAAGTCGGAAGCAATTTTCCAATTTAAATACCTGCGGCACAACCGTAGTCAACAGTCTCGAAGCAACAGACAGCAAAGGAGAGGGTAAAGTGTGATTCCCAGTTGTACCAGCCACCACCCAACACGCACACCAGTGGCCACAAGAGAAATACTGATAATTAAGACCCATTATTATAATAAATAAACATTAAACATAGTTCACATATTAACAACAAATATTCTCAGTGATCTTTCCAAATGGGCCCTACTATTACCAGCTATAATGAAGTGCAACAAACATGCTTTAATGCCTGTGCGATGAAGTTAGCAGATGGCACTCTTTACAAATGTAACTGCGTTAGTGCTGCCATGAAACTTTGAATCATTGTCCTGATTCAAAGTTTAATGAGTTTTTATAAGGTGCCTCCAGCTAAAACTAGTACTAAAATGGTTGTAAGAAAGGAAGGAAAAGAAATAGACGGCAGAGACTTGTAATAGAGTACAGCATGTACTGAAGACATAAAAGATGACCTGTAAAAAAATGTGTACCTTGTGCGATACTCCAAATGTAGGTGAGCGCATGAGGCGTTTAAAGTGATATCAGTAGTGCACTTTGGGTTTTTAACCAATGGACCCCATGAAAGTGTTGCAGAGTTTTAAGTAGTATAAAGTGTTAAGAAATGTCTTTTAGAAGAAATTGTTCGTGTATTTTCATTTGTTCCAAGCTCACATAGTGTGCAGCACATTTCAAATAATTGTTACCATGTATTATTCAATTAAAAATAAAAATCTAGCTTCAGGTCGGAGTAACTACGAACCCCTGTGCATCTTTCACATGTGAATCGTGAACTGACCGATTTTGATTTATACCACATCATCCATGGCAAGAGCCTTTACAGTAGGAGTTTAGCTCCAGGAGGAGGCACATTGATGGTTTTAAAACACAAGAAAAAGAGGGGAATAGTGCTGCTTATTCCTTGCTTTGGGGCAAATAGCATTGGCAGTAAGAGAAAAGCAGGAGGGTCCTCCTAGGTTTTACAAGGGTTTATTTGTGGCTGAGATGTCAAACGTTGTGCTGTAAAATATTGCTTGGTGATCTCTCCTGGTTAACCCAGGTTCAAAGTACTGAAATGGACTCTCCCATCTCTTGTCAAAACCTGCCAGAACTGCTTTTAAAAAAAAAAGAACGAAAAAAGACTTTTTGGCAACGATTGGAAAGACCCAGTTTTTCATGGGAGCCAAGAGAGAGATGAAGTACTGCTAAAGTTTTGCCTGCATGAATTAATTTGAGGCACTTGAAAAAGTTGAGATTTAATGGTGGATTCAAAAAAGTTTTTAAACGCAGACTAAAAGTAATGCGGACCTGACGTTATTGCGCGAATAGGCGGTGTGTGTGTGTGCGTGTGTTTTCCGTCACTCACAAATCCATAGTTTCAGAAGAGAAGGTTTCACCACACAGTATTGACTCACCTGCAGAGACAGAAAAATAGAAAAAACAATAGTTATTAAAATAACATATCAAATTCCAGGTAATTTAATACAATGAACTTCCCCTATGGAATTACCATTACTGTTTTAGAAAACAACGTATGTGCATTGTACAACTATAAAACATGACAAAACTGTATTCTTAACATTGCAAATGACTGTATGTGTATGTTATGTTCAGATTTACATTCACACACAGCAGTAAGGTGTTCACCCCTTCATAATGGAGAGCAAACAGTGAAGGAGTATCGGAGGAGAGACTATCCGTCTTTGACTGCTGAGTGACTGATAGAGATCATAGAGGGGGTGGAGAGTGTGTTTATTGGGAAATAAAAGGAGGAATGTATGTACATTTCAGTATATGCGTTTCCAAGGACGTTGTGCGAGAGTGGGCGGATGAGATCCTGGCATTTTGTGAAATGTTGAGAGATACGGCGGCGTGTCAGTCATCATTGGCAGCTCCGAATTCCGAAGGAGGCTGTTTTGTGCTTTTTTGAAATGGAATTGTATTTGACTGTATTTGCAGCTCTTGATAACAGATTGTGCGATGTATAAATGACAAGTCTAATAAATCCATTAATGACATTTCTTGAAAGCCTGGTTCCACTTGCAATTTAAATGGCTTATGTGTATGTGTATAAGGGAGAAAGAGACAGAGGAGAAGAAAAAAAAAATGGTAAGCATGGACAGAGTGAGAGTGGAGGGGTAATGAGCCCTGGTCTGAAGCCAAAAGCAAAGTACAGGCTCATCTGCTCCAATCAGACGATAGCAAAACTAATGAGGCACAAAGAGGGAGCCTTAAGATACCTCACTATAGCTTTTGTGCCAACCGGGAGCTTGCACATTAGCTCGGGTCATTGACATAAAACCTAACATTAGACAGTCAAACTCACCTCAGTGAACAAAGTGATCTTTAGCAGGTGGAAAATAGTTATTTTTCTTCGGTAAACACATTAATGCCTCCATGAATTGACTTTACGTCATCAAGACCAAATACCCGGTCACAGCTCACCCTGCTGCTGCTGCAACAAGATCAGCTCTATCTGCTGCAGGAAGCTGAGCAACGTGTATGGAGGAGCACATCCTGAGGTGCGCAGCTGCACTGACATGGATAAAAAATTTTTTAAAAAAACACACTAATATGTTAATGGCTTCTTTACCCGTCCAGACGAATCTGGAGCAAGTGCTGACAAGGTGAAAGTAAGTGTGTGTCCGAGCGTGTGCACGGGTGGATGCGAGTGTTCAGGTACTCTAATGCCTCATTACATGTGACGCTGAGAGCAGAGCAGCCAGTGAGTGAAAATCTCTGCTAGTGGAGCAGCATGAAATGTGCTGATCAGGTTAAGGATCCATCAATCTTAAATTTTTCAAAGTAGGATAACTACCATATCAGCTTTATGATCCTCATTCATTCAGGCAAAGTAAATGGCATGCTACATATTATTTATAGAACATTGAAACAAACAAACACACACACACATGCACGCACGCAAAAACAAAACTCAGAATGTCCATGTTGGCCCTGCAGTACTAACTCCCTGGCTGCGTGTATTTACACTGTGAAGCTATTGACGCCATTAATTATACAGCCTCAAAGCGCAGTCAGTATCGTCCTCTGTTCTGTGAAGACTTGACGATTAATCTTTGGACAGGACACAGAACTCAGACAACTAAGTACATCGGTGTTGTCACACACACTCACAGCGTCATCCGCTCAACAAACTGTCTGAAGTCATGTTTTTGTCTGAGCACAACCTCAGCGCAGCCTTGTGACTGCTTGTAAATCCCCTGGATGATTATGGCTCCCAGTGTAGAGACAGAGGGAGAAAAAAGTGTGTGCGTGTGTGTGTGTGTGTGTGTGTGTGAGAGAGAGATAAATGAGAGGAAAAAGAAAAACTGCTACCAATTGTTTTTATAACAGCCCATGTATTATCACCAGGACTGCTCGTGCTCAGGAGTTCTGATTCGGGGTCCTGTTTTCTTAAACCGCCTAAACACACAATAGAAGAAGTAAAAGACGAGAGAAGAAGTAATGAATGGTAATCAAGTCAAGTGTATAAGCAGTGCTTGTGTTTTATTCTAGACCCTATTTTAAATGACTATTTCAAATTAATTTTACCGGACAATGAAATTCTGGTATTGTGCGCCAGGCTATTTTTCTCACCCATGTGTAGCTGTTAAGCGCGGAGCGGAAGCAAAAGTTCTAAACGGATGGCAACGTACCAAAGGACACCACACACTACAACACGGCTTGTAAGAACAATCAAACTTTTCCTGTGGGCTTGTTGGTGGCTCATAGGTCCGGGAAGCCACTTGGTACATGTCCAGTGGGTTGGGTCTGGCCAGGGATCTTTATCACACATAAATCTCCCCCATATTTCCTGTCAATCTACAGTACATTGCCAAGATGGTCGATAAAGGCAAAATGCAAAAAGAAGGACAGTATCTCTCAGCAGGAGGAGGAATAAGGAAAAAACTATTAATGGTTGAAGTATTTACTGTTTGTGCGTATCTGAGCTGTGATTGTTGCATAACTTAATACAATACTAGTGTTGGCCCTGGTATGCATATTAAAAGTGTATAAAATACACATTCATTTGAAACACTCTCATTCTCAACACTATGCCGTCAAACCGGTCCACAAGTTTTAAAGGCCGCTGCCATGGTCGTCCTTCTATCCAGAATTCTATTTTAATGGGTATCATAATGTATTAGCTTTTTACTTGACTAGATTTAAAGTAATTACAACTACTCTTTAGTTAAAGACTTGGGTGTATACCTCAATTAGGCTTTAAAAAAAAACAATTTTTTTTCTCTACACTAGATTAGTGGAGGAAACATATTTGATAATTGCATTACTGGTTTAGAAAAAAAACCCAGCAATAACGCAAAATGATTAAATTGTTTAAAGAGTAACTCAACACCAGGCTGAAAAGCAGTAGGTCACTGCCCTCTGGTTGAATGTTGCAAGCGTGCTTTACCTCTGACCACACCCACATAGTGTGACCTGTTGCAACAGTGATGTCATTGGAGTACACCTGTACATGACTGTAGCACGGTGAGAGGCTATTCCACTGAAGGTTACCAAAAACCAGACACTCTTTAAACCTTTAAAACGTAGAATCACATGATTCTCCAATAATCTGGTTGGTTAAGAGACTGTAACACATTTTAGAGTGATTGTCAAGAGATCAACAGCTCTGCCAAACTCTTACTTTCCTCTGAAAACTAAGAAAATTCAGTGCTTTGTGTATTGTGGTCTGGCAAGGCTCAATAAGCATTTTCTTGGTTCTGGTGCCATGTAAAGTAGGCTGGGCAGTGCATTCATTTCAACGATTGTTAAATGCCGTCACAAGGTTTTGAAAGGTGGAGAATCATGCCAAAAACGTTCTTGCTGCCAGACTCAATTGATTCTCAGTGGATGTCTTGCAGTTAAAATAGACCTCGTTTGACTGAGACTGGCTACTGTATGTGCAAGTCAGAGCCAACTACTGAAGTCCAGAGTTGATCCGCCAAGGATCCATCCATATTTATTGAATTAAAAAACATTCTCTCCCAACCCAAAGATTAAAGGTCGGCTATTCTATTCTCAAACTCATGTCCTGACAATACAGGTTATTAGATTATGTCCATTGAAGACTCATGACTGGTAGACTGGTATTGCATTATCAAAAGTGGCAATAATAGTGTAGAAAGTTGAACAGTTACAATTACATGAGCCCCGTCAAATGTATGATTTGAGATCAAAATGCCTTGTAATGCCAGTAAAAGTCAGCACTTATAAAACAAATAAATTGTCAATTGTCATTGCTATCAAACCTTATATATCAACAGATATGCTGTATTGTAATGTTTCAATTTTAACCACGGGACATCTTACCTTGTTGAACATTTAAGGTAATCGGCAGCTTTCTATAAGATCTCATTTTTTTTTACCATTAGGGTTTGTTCAAATGATCGATTTAGGAAAAAGTCAATATCAATATCTGATCTCCTAATGCACTCGTTGCCCCTGGAGACATCCAGCATCCTATTATGTTAAAAGTCATATTCCTATTGCACACATTTCCTTGGTTGTGAGCAAACTGTGATACAAAGTCTTAAAAGTGTGTCATTTAACATTAAAATGATACACGTACGTTGCTGAAAGGAAACTTAAAAGTTGTCATAACTCTCATGGACATTGTAATTTGCTTTGCACACGTACAACACGTCTTGAGCCAAAACAAGCCCAATTGTGATTGTTTTCAATCTGCGCTCTGCTTTGTAGGACAGCTGGATAATAGTCATCTCTCCATCAGTGTGTGTTTCTCTGTCTGCAAACACCCACATATCGTAGTTTATCCATGTTCACATATACTGGGTAAAGCAATATGTTGCACTGTGTCTAAAAGTCTTGGTTAATTTAGATCTCACTGTCTGTGGAAGCAGGCTGAAAACCTTCGGCTCCACTCCAATTAACTCTGTCAGCAGCCAAAGACTAAGCTCTGCGAGTGTTTCTCTGCTCACCACAAAAGCCTCGTTCCTTTTGCCCTTACACACAAACACTGCAACATAACTGAAACCTTGTTTGAAGTCAAAAGAAAAATGGGACAGCAAAGCAAATGTTTTGGTTTCCCTCAGTTATTATTTCTCATTAAATGCTCTGCTAATAATGGCAAGGAGGTCTACAGTACGTGTAAATACAACACACCGAAAAGCAACAGTTTTGAGCAATAAAACGACACTTTGGAGTTTTGACATGCCGTCCCTCAAAAAAGTTTTCCGTCTTTTTTTTTTTTTGTTTGGACTAAAAATGTTTTTATACAACTTTTTTCTTCCAGTATATTTTAGCAGACTTGAGAGGATATGAAAAATCAGGATAAAAAAAAAAAAAAAAAAAAAAGAACTTAAAACATTTAGAATGGTAAACATGTTCATACAGCAATATGTTTCCTTTCCCCATGTGGGCTGAATTTATTTATTGGCTTCTGGTTTGGGTTGTAGTTAGAGGCTTTAAATAGTATTTTCCAATGCTTTTGGGATTTGTATCGTATTATTATTATCCGACTGTGCAGTGCGAAGAAAAACAGGAAGTTATACCCTGATAAATCATGGGAACTCTGAGGTCATGCTGCACAGACCCCAGATGTCACATGCATGGGTCGTGTTAAGGCTAAAATCCTCCAAAGAATGCGCAACACCCCTTACTCTGTCATGCATCTTCAAACCGGCCTTCCTTATTAAGGCCATTGTTGTTTGCATATTTAAGAGCATATGCTTAAATTACGAACAGGACGACGTCGTCAGAATCTGAACTAAGCAGGGAATTAAACAGCACTTGCACATTAAAGAAAAGCAAAAACATCACGTGTGGAGACTTGGAAACTCTAGAGCAACGAAGGATTTTTAATCGAGTCACACTCCCATGTACACACAACATATGGGGAAGATGAAGTCTAACAACCATGGTCAGAATATCTTCTATGAATTCGAATTTTGCTTGCCTCCAAAAGAGATGAAATACCCTCCACCTTTTTTGATACATCTGTGTGAAAGTAATTTCTACTATGACCTCTCTAAAAATATCTCATATGGCTTCTGCTTGAGAATGAGAGATGCACATTGCTGACATCTTCAACCAGTGCCACACACGGTGCAGATAATCCCATTTCACTATGTGATCTGTGCCTATAACTATCTGGATATCCTTAGGCTGCTATAAACATATTGTGAAAGGGGCATTTACTGTGCCGCAGTATCAGCAGATGAGTTCAGTGACTTTAACTGTTCAAGCCGAAGTGTATAAGATAATCGTTTATGTTTTTCAAAGGGTTTTATAATTCATGATAAAAGTGGTTTCGTAATCATAAGAAAATATATAAAATATGATTTGCCTGCAGGTTGACATTCGCAGTCAAGTTGAAATTTGTTTGAAAAGTTATTATTAAAAAAGAAAAATGAGCAGGAAAGTTTCGAGACACTCACTCACTCACTCGCTCACTCATTCACTCACTCGCTCATTCACTCACTCACTCACTCACTCACTCACACAGACACACACACACACACACACCTGCTTGAGAGGCACTTCATACCAACAAACTGAAGTCTGAAAATCAACGCATTTAGTTTATGTCTTCAATCACTGCTGCACTGAATTAATTCAGCTCCAATTAAAACACACACACACACACACACACACACACACACACACACACACACACA